>CM076581.1:20526663-20769048 GCA_034641835.2 Pinus albicaulis | reverse complement strand
AACTGCCTCATAATCATCCATATCCTTCTTAGGTGATTCAAATTATTCGGTAATAATGGGAGAATGTTCAGATCTAATTACTTTCCTTGATTAAAGCCGCACCTCGTTAAGTCCAATAGGAGTAATAAGATAAGTCTAGAGGGTAACAGGAGAATCCATGCTTTGAGTTGCCTTATTATTTGGATTGGGGTTAGGTTGCACAGGTAATTGGGGTCGGAAAGAAGGTTTAGGATTTTGAATATAAGGCAGTTGTAACTGCTTCTGTTGCATTGGTATCGGAGGGGGTACTGGACCTTGGCCATTACTTCTCCATTTATGTGTTGAACCCTTAGTTAAACTGAGAGGGGGGGGGGGGTGAATCAGTTTAACACATACATGGACTTTTAAAACTTTTCTTTTAAATCTTATTTACACCTTCATTTCATGGTCAACTTAATATGTGAGCAAGGAACAAAATAAAATCCGAAGCTTATCAAGATATATAAGACATTACCTCCAGAGGAAAAGTTGAATTGCATTAGCTTGTTTAAAGAGTTCCAAGACATCTTTGCCTGGAATTATGAAGACCTCAAGTCTTATGATACTAGCATTATCCAGCGTAAGATACCAATTAAAGAAAATCAGAAGCCCTTTAAACAAAAGCTAAGGAGAATTAACCATGTTCTTATTCCATTAATAGAGAAAGAAGTTAAAAGGATGTACGATGATCAAATCATAGCACCCATCAAATATTTTGATTGGGTCTCTAATTTAGTCCCCACTAGAAACAAAACATGAGAAATAAAACTATGTGTTGATTTCAGAAACTTGAACAAAGTATCACTGAAAGATAACCATCCCCTTCCTAAAATGGACCACATTCTCCATAGGGTAGTAGGGTCATCCAGAATTTCATTACTCGATGGATTTTCACCAAATCCTAGTCCAACCTAAAGATCAAGCTAAGACTGCATTCACCACTCCCTGGGGAACTTTCATGTACTTTAAAATGCCCTTTGGACTGATGAATGCTGGAGAAACATTCCAAAAATCTATGGACATAGCCTTTGCAAAGGAAATCCATGATTTTTTAGTCATTTACCTAGATGATATCACATTGTTTTCCAAGTCAGATAATGAACATCTAGATCATCTAAGAAGGGTATTCATAAAATGCAGAAAGTTTGGCATATCCTTAAATCCTAAATGTCACTTTTTGGATTAGAATAAGGAAAAATTTCGGGACACATTATTTCAAAAGAGGGCATTAGAATTGATCCAGCTAGAATAGAAGCAATCCTAAATATCAGTCATCTTATAAACATTAGAGAATTACGAGCATTTTTAGGCAAAATAAATTTTCTTAGAAGATTCATCCCTAACTTAGAAGAGCTAATTAGAAATTTAAATAGCATGTTAAAAAAGGATTCAATACTTAAGTGGACAGTAGAGGCTAAGCATTCTTTTGAAGCAGTCAAAGAAGCCCTTACTAGAACACATGTCCTCATAAGTCCTAATTTTAACAGAGATTTCATAATTTTTTCATTTTCTTTAGAGCACACCATTGTAGTAGTCTTGTTGCAAAAGAACGATGAGGGCCATGAACAACCCATTTCTTTCTTCAGTAAAACTTTGAGAGATGAAACACTAAAGTATAATATCATGGAAAAACAAGCTCTTGCTTTAGTGAAAGCCATAAAATATTTCAGATTATACATTCTATACTCTCAAATAAAAGCATATTTTCCAAACTCAGTTGTAAAAGACATTCTAACTCAGAATGGACCTGATGGAAAAAGAGGCAAATGGATTGCCACAATACTATAATATGACATTGAGATCAAGCCTACAAAATTAATTAAAGGTCAAGGTTTGGCCAAACTCATGGTTGAATCGAATTGTCAAGCCTTAGAAAAATTTCATTGTTGCCATAGATGATCAGGAAGAGATGGCGACTCCACAAATTAGTGAATCTTTCATAGATTCACCTTGGTATCCAGACCTTACATTTGTTTTACTCAACTTACAAGCTCCTCCTGGTTTATCTAGAACCAAAAGTAGATTCTTAAAAATGAAAGAAATGAAATATTGTATCTTAGATAATGTTTTATTTTGGAAAGATCATGGTGGCATCCTGTTAAATTTTTTATTAAAAGATGAAGTTGACAAAGTCATGCAGGAATTTCATGCAAGAGATTGTGGAGGACACTTATACTAAAAAACAAATGCAAACAAAATTTTGAGGGCAGGTTTTTACTAGCCCACCCTTTTTGCAAATGTCTGAAATAATGTGACCTCTTGTCACAAATGTCAAATATTTGAAGGGAAGAAGAAACTCTTACCATTACCCCTCAAACCTATCTCAGTAGAAATGGCATTTCAACATTGGATTTTAGACTTCATTGGTGAAATTTATCCACCCTCCTCTGCCCAACATAAATGGATATTGACAGCCACTGGCTACTTTACTAAGTGGATAGAAGTCATCCCTTCCAGACAGGCCACAAACTCTGTCATTATTTCATTTCTTGAGAATGACATCCTTTCTAGATTTGGATACCCACAAAATCTCATCATTGATAATGTTGTTGCCTTCAAATCCAAGAAAATGATAGATTTTTGTAACCGATACCATATCACCTTAGGCCATTCCACTGCCTATTACCCTCAAGGTAATGGACTAGCGGAATATTCAAACAAAAGCCTACTCAACATCATCAAGAAGTTATTAGAGGATAACAAGAAAACCTAGAATAAAAGTTTAGTGAATTTCCTATTGGCAGAAAGACTAACTACTAAGAAATCTATTGGTACATCTCCCTATCAATTAGTATATGGGATGGATGTTGTTTTTCCATCTTCATTAGGAGTGCTAGTAATGAAAATGATTCAAGAGATGCAAGTAGAACCAAATGATATACAAAGGAGGATAAACCAAACAATTCATTTACAGCAAACGAGGGAAGAAGTTTATATCAAAGCCCAAGTAATTCAAGACAAAATCAAGCAGATCTTTAATAAGAAAAATAAAGCAGATGAGTTCTTCATAGGTGATCAAGTACTAAAATGGGATTCCAGAAGGGAAGAAAAAGGAAAACATGGGAAATTTGACTATCTCTGGAAAGGCCCATACATTAATTATGGTTATAGAGGTAACAATGCCTTTTTCTTGAAAGAATTAAATGGAATATAATTACCAGGTGGACCAGTCAATGGTCGAATGTTGAAGCACTATTTTTCACCAGATTAAATAGTAGTTCATTTGTTGTATCTTACTCATTGTAAATACCATAATAAAGTTTAGATTAACATGGATTATTATCTTGTAAAGTTGAAGCCTGAAGAGAAAACCCTAAGCTTTAAAAGATATAACATCATATGTTTGAATAAAGGAGATCACAGAAAGCAGTTCCAAGCAAAGCAAAACCAAAGTTCCAAGGCCACTGATCAGAAATTTCTTGACATCTCACAAGGAGATTCCATCCCCAAGTGAAGCCACTGTTAGGGTCTTATAATAATAGGGATCATAATTTTGAATTGGCTATGTTAAGTCTTGTAATATTGTACATACCTTTGCATTTCTGCAAATGTTTTCCATATTAAAAAATGAAAAGAGAGTACGTCCTAAAAGAATAATCAAAGGACCAAAAGAAAGAAAAGAATAAAAAGATATAAGATGTGAACCCCATAAAAAGAAGAAAAAATAAATTCTGAAAGTGTTGCACATTCAAATGCCACTACTCTTAGTTTAGTTTACTTCTTTAAATAAATTGTGTGCAGCTTGTTCAAAATGCCACAATTCATGATGATCATACAATCCAATTTTGATTATTCATGCATTTAAATTTTATGTTATGATAGTTATTGAATAAAGATTTGACCAAACCATTTAATCTTGGCAGATCAGTAGTTAGGTAGCGAATAAAAATGAGCTCATAAGTTTAATCTGAGCCATTGGAAGATATAAGGTTAGAAATAAGCTAGTTTGCTTATCAAAAGAAATAAAATGGTCAACAAGCTCAAATGCACCCAATAAAGAAAAGGAAAAATGTTAACATGAATAAAAGGGTAGGTAGAATACTTTTAAAAAGTTATATAAGTATGATTATGCTTATCCCTTATAAAAAATATATTTCTAACCCCTTCCCCTTGCTAAAATCCCTTTTCCCTCTTCATTCCCCTTTATCCTAACCCTTTTCCCCTATTGGAAACCAATTTCTCCTTCCTAGTTCTAAAAAATCCCCATCCCTTCTTCACCTTTTCCCTTCCTAAAAAACTAAAAAACATTTTTCTAACCCCTTCCCTTTGCAAAAATTCCTTCTTCCCCTTTAAAAACTCCCTTACCCCTTTAATAAACTTTATGTTTTCATAAAAACCCACTTTTAATAGTTTAAAGCTCAAAAAAAATTAAATGGCCCTGCTTTGATTTGATTCCCTAGCTATGTAATACCCAACCCCACCTTTCTTTGAAAAATTCTCAACTCCGTCAGTCATTCGATCATCGCCAGATCGATTGAACGCCTTACAATCAACTTAGCATCCCCTGATGTTATATGTTTAATGCTAATTGGGGGGGGGGGGGTGCGGGCGGTGCGAAATAAGCGGTTTTCTCTGCCTGCTTCCCTACCACGCGACATCTCCTGGTTTTATCGCACCCCCTCATCTCAAACCACCAAACCACCCCACGATCCATGTGATAACCCACCAAACGATCGAACGCCTTACAATCAACTTCGCATCCCTCGACGTTATATGTTTAATGCCGATGGGGGGGGTGCGAAATAGGCAGTTTTCTCCACCCGCTCCCCTAACATGCGGCATCTCCTGGTTCTATCGCACCCCCTCATCTCAAACCACTAAACCACCCCGTGAGCCATACGATAAACCACCAAATTCAAAATATAAAACCCCATTATCCCTTTCATTTCCCTGTCTCTGCAGACTTGCAAAAAAGACTAAAAAGACCAACGCCAACCTGATTTAAGCTCCGCTGCCTCCTGGACCCCTTCCACAACCTAAAATTCGATACTCCAGGTAATTCTGAGTACCCACCACCATCAATTAAGCACTTTAATTAATAAAAGAATCAAATCAATGGCTTCTAAAAATGTTCAAACAGTGAACCCTCTGCAACCACCCTTGTTAGATGTCGACCATACTCCATTGGCTGACAAAGTTTTTAAAATAATCGATACAATTAATGATAGAAATCTCTTTGAGCTTCATTATTGGAGCCATGACAAGTTTTTTGATCAGGCGGATGATATAAATCTCTAGAACTCTAACCTGTCAAAATACACAGTTCCATAGACTCACCAGTTCCCTTAAGTCATTAGACTTTTCCAACTCAGTTATTTTCCAAATGAAAGAGCCATAGTCACCCCTGACCAAGAAATTCTAATTACTATCACTGCCCAATCCATTAACCAAATGCTGCAAATTCCATCACAACCAGAGGCAGTACTTTTCTCCATTGAGACCCTCACTGAGCTTTACCTAAAGCTAGATTTTCCTAAGAGGTCTCAAATCTTTGAGATTTTCCTCCCTGAATCAGTGAAAACTCCTAAAAAAAACCCACCATACTCTACTACCATGTTCCCAGAATGAACCAATTAAATTGTGACCATGTCGTCCTATATCCTAGGATATTTTACTGATGAGTGTGTAGATGAATCCATCCTTGGTTTCCTCTCTACCTTTTGCCCAGGCCAACCTCCAGCTATACTTTTCAACTTTTCTCAATTCCTGGCAGATACCATGCATGATCAACTGATCAAACTGCCAAAAGGAGTGTTCAAATACTCCTCAATATTATTTCATTTGTTCATATATTTTCAGTCTGAAAGGTTTACAGTCAACCTCCAAAACTGGACACAGAGGGTAATCCCTAGTATGTAATATTTTAGACATCCTTGATCAGAAAGGATTCCAATGAATTTAGTTTCAAAGACTTTATTGATTCTTTTGTATACCCAGTGGTTAATATTCTTAGCAACAACATTCAACCCAGAATCAGTGATGAAACCAGAAAATTTCTACAGTTATCTAACTAGAGCAAGACAGGAGATTGGTATTTATACCAGAATCACACAGAGATCAGAGTATATGGAAGCCAACTTGTCCCTTACAATCTTCCCCAATACCTCCCAATGAGGATATTTTCCTTAGAGTACATTAGACAGATCTTGAATTCTGATGAGGTAAACTTCCTTTCAGCCAAAAAGAAAACCCAGTTCAAGATAAAAAACCAACTAGGGCCCTTTGTATGCAACAGTAGGAATGCTGGAAAGGAAGCAGAAAGATGCCTTAAGGAGTTAAAGTTCAGCAACAGTTTCAAATGGTCATATGAGCCCTTCGGTTTCATAAGAAAATTAAGAATTAAGTCTAAACTCACCCCTTTCATCCATGAATCTAAGCCTGAGATTGAGAAATATTCCAACCAGACAGAGTGGTTGGAAAACACTCTACAGGAGGTGGAGGAGCAGCTTGATACTAGTTCCATCTTGCTTAATACAGACCCACGGGATAGGAATTTGAAAAGGTCTAGAGAAGAAGGCTCTTACTCAGCAGAAGCTACATCTGAAAATAAATTCAAGCTTATGTACAGAAAGAAAACAAAGTTGAACCCAGTAATAGAGCAGAAAGGGACAATTGAAACAGAGAAAGAGATTATTATCAGGGATGATACACCTACACCACATACAGAAGAAACACCTCTGCCATCATCTTCCAGGGTAGAAATCATTCAAAAGAAAAATAGTGCAGAGATTTCAACATCCAGTAAACCAGTTGAGAAGGAAAAGGATATCATTGAGAAATATAAAGAGATTAAAATTAAAAATGAAGCACTGAAGGCTGATACATATGCACAATACTGGAAGCAAACTCCCAGTGATTAGAGTATGTTTCTTTCAGGTTTTGACCTCGGGACGAGGAAAATGCAGATGACATTCCTACACCCGAAGGTATAAGCCCCCAAAACTTCAGAAGACTATAATAAAACAGGCTTTGAATTTCCTACCAAGGACGTGCATCCAATTGACCAAATTGAATTTCACAAGCAGGCAAGAGAGATGATATATTCAACCATGACAAATAAAGCTCTAAGTGTCCAGAAGTTGCAGAACTCCCTAGCAAATGTACAGTCACAGTTAAAGCTAGAGAGAGCCTCATCAAAAGCAAAAGACAACAGGATTAAGTCACTGGAAGAGTTGGTAATTGAAATTTGCTATAATCCAACTAACATCAAGGCAACAGAAGAACTTATAAAGAAGAAAAATGTAGACATAGCTGCACTGAAGAAACAGTTAAAACTACCAACTACTGAGCATCCACAAACTAAGGAGGTTTTGGAGACAGACAATCAAAAGGATGAGATGATGAATTTAATCATCCAGTTGACAGTTCAGCTAAAAGAAATTGAGACACAGATGAATAAGCTTGTAAAGGAGAAACAAGCTAGCATGGTTACTCTGGAAGAATTTCCCATTACTGCTATCCCCACAGTATCTACATTAGCACCAGTATCTACACCAGCACCAGCATCAACAATACCAGCAGCCCATCCCATTGATAAAGCCAGCAGATTAATCAAAGCAATGGAAGATATGTCCATTCAGACTACAGAGATTAATAATCTCAAGGAACAGGTAAATAATTTGGAAGATGAAAATAAATTGGCAGAAGTAATGCATCAAGCTGAAGTACAAAAAGCCAATAGACTGACTGAAAGAATCCACAAGCTAGAGAAGGAGTTGTCATTAACAGAGCCTTTAGCCCAAGAAAAATAGCAATTGTGGGCCAATATCATTAGCTCAGTTAATGATATTTGGCCTTCTATACAGATTATATTTGAGTAGAACGACTTAGTGAGGGAAGTTGGTGAGGCAATTCAGAAAATCAAAGCGAACCTTGGAAAGAAACCAGAGGAAGCCTCTGAAATAATCAAATTCCTGAATTCTAAAAATAAGTATGAATTGGAAGAGCTCGGGATAGCTGACAGAACATAGACTATCCTAGAAGTGAAGAAAGTGATTTCCAAAAGAAATCTACTGCTATAGCTTGAGGAGAAATGTCAAACCATGGAACTCGCAGTTAATAGGTTTTTTAACAAGTTTGATGTATTGAGACAGAAAGGTCTGCCTAGTCCTCTAGTGATCAATGACAAACTCATGAGACATGAGGATTATGTCAAGAATTTTTAAGGGAAGTGGCCAAAGAAACTTCCCACATTTCCTCAATGAAGGGCATTCCCATAGGCAAGGTACTCTTACAAACTCTAGAAAACTTTTTTTACCTCCAACATGAGGTAAATCACATTTTCATAAGTAAGCGTATGTTTGCTAGATATTCAGAGGCAGATGAGATTTACTGCAAGATGATGAAAATCAAAATCCCAAATGAAGAAACATGGGAGAAGTGGTGTGATTTACTATAAAAGGTGAAAGAACAGACATATAACAACAAGCAAAGAATCAAGGCCAGATATCAGTCAGTTGAAAGGTGTCACTATCTTTTTGCATAAAGATATTTTATTTTCCTAGAATAAATCCTAGTCGGTTGACAGGATATTTTTGTAATGTATTGTATAAATACTCTCTTCTAAAGAGTAAAGGGGCGGTGGATTTCTGAATTTTTCATTAGCTGACTGATCTCTTGCCTAAGGGTTATTGTACCAATTTCCAGTCGACAGACTGAACAAGCTATAAAGAAACTTCTTTAGAGGATTCATGTGTTGAGCTATCTCAATGAAGTATAAATTTCAATTGTTCATGTTTTCTTTCTAAGTATTCCATAAACTTATATGTGTTCTAAATTTGAATGTTATAACAGAGATATTACTGCAGAATTTGCTTAAAAATTACACTATGCTTTTAACTGTTATACATTTATGTGTTTTCTTCTGATATCTGGTTTAGAGAATTCTTAATTGCCCTCTGATCCCGATTGACTTCTTCACCCTTCTTCATTATTTGGTTTAAGGAATTCTTAATTTCTCCTTGATCCCGATTGAAAGATCACTTCACCATTCAGTCTTGAGATCTAATATTGCTCACCTACCTTACCCTGTAACACTTTCTTCATAATTTGATTTTGTTCTGTTTCAAAGCATAACTAGCCTAATATCCATTAAATAAACAAAGTTAAATCATATAGAGAGATTCCTCTCTGAGTTTAGGAAAGCTAGATCCTAAGCTCCAATGTAGGTTTGTAGTTACCTCTGATATTTCTTTTTAACAATAAAAACAACCTTTGAAAATTTTGGAGTGATAACAGGGTCTTAGGCCGCACGAGACATGTAGGCCATGCCCCTGCACTGCAGGCAGATTGCCGAGTGTTGAATGGACGAGCAAGCGAATTGTGGGGAATCGAGCGTCTTGGCGAGCAAACGTGCAGGTGTACAGAGTTGAGCCAAACCCGATAACAACAACAACGCGTTCAGGATAGAGCAGACAGGCCGAGTCGAGTACGACTGCGTGCAACAGGTGACCAGAGTGACCCAACTACATGACATTGGGTCAGGTCTGGCAGACCTCATGCAGGGAGTGACCCTAAAGACCCAGGTTGCATGATATTTGGGCATAACTTCAAATTTGTATTTTGAAGGGAAATTCGAGTTTCCAATAGATTGAAGTGTTGTTGAGTAGCAACATTGCACGACTCAAAACACGGTTGTTGGGCAGACTTGGCAAGGTGTGTAGGTGGTTGCAAGAACTTGGTGTAATTGTATAATTATTGTAAATTGTACATTATTGAACAATTTTATATATTTGGGCAGACTTTTCGGGAGTTGCCCTCCAAAGTATGTATGAACGTACTTGTGTGATGTGTTGAATGTTTAATTGTGAAAGATTAAATACTGAAGATTAATGTTATTACGTTGCATTGTTAAGAACACTTGTTTGGGAAAATAACTAAGTGTTGAAGTTAGGCGTAGTCTATGCACTTGAGTATTGGTAAAAAGAAAAAATGTAGTAGTGCTGCACTCACTATACATGGCTGAAAGAGCACCACAAGTATAGGGTATTGACACAACTGATTCCAAACAAGGAATTGCTTATTGATAAAATCTCTCAACAAAACTCAGCAACCAACAAACTAATCTTACTTATTTACTAATGTAAGCATTATTCCAAGTCACAATAACAATAATAAGTTAGATGGTTGTATCAATAATAATATATGAAATGTCTATAAAAAATAGAAAACCCCTACTTATAATAACAATGATGCAACCATACCAAACACTTAAAACTTAAGTCACTAATAAAAACATTAACCCTTATCATAATAAATGGAATTTTTACACATAGTACTATTTTGTTCGTAACTCAAACTCTACATCTAGGATTTTATAAACATATGGACTTTTTACATATAGTACTAAAGTGGTTAAGCAATTTTTGTAATAAAAGCATGTATATGATAACAATAATAAGTTAGATGATTGTATCAATAATAATATATAAAATGTCTATAAAAATTGAAAACCTCTACTTATAACAACAATGATGCAACCATACCAAACACTTAAAACTTAAGTCACTAATAAAAACATTAACCCTTATCATAATAAATGGACCTTTTACACATAATACTATTTTGTTCGTAACTAAAACTCTACATCTAGGATTTTATAAACATATGGACTTTTTACATATAGTACTACAGTGGTTAAGCAATTTTTGTAATAAAGGCATGTATGTGATAAAAACATCCTTCATAGGGAGGAACCAACAACAATGTGGTTTCCCTTATTTGTAGAATGGTCAAATCTTGACAAGGCACTTAAATGTCATAGATTTGTAGCTTCATACAAGTTCAAAACATCTTTCACAGGTAGGAACCAACAACAATGTGGTTTCCTTTATCTATCGAATGGTCAAATCTCGACAAAGCACTTAAATGTCATAGATTTGTAGCTTCATACGAGTTTTAATTTCTTAAAGGGAAAACCAATATTTGAGTTTGAAATTTATTTTAAATTTGACTCCATGTGTTGTTATATATCTTCTCACAAATTAAACTAATGATAGTATAATTGAGCTAAAAGGCGTTCTCCAGCAAGTATAGTCCACTATAGTAGAAATGTTATAATGTTTATTATTTTGATTCATTTAAAATTAGATTTAAAATAAATAAAATAGAAAACATAAAATTTTCTAATCTTTGGTTTTTTTCATGATATTCTTAACTAGTGGTTTTTTCTCATAATATTTTTTTCCAATGTGGCATATTTTAAAGTTAATAATTAAATCAGCGTAGATTCATCTTAACTCTAGATCAACCAAATCTGGAGAGGGATCAAATCTCTTTTCACTCTAGAAAAAAATTACACTTCAAAAAAGAAATTTGATTCCTCTGAACCCTTACTAGATCCAAGTTAAAATGGATCTAAAATGGTATGGTCACCTTCTACCTTTGATCAATTTTGGGTTCTAGTTAATCACCTTAATTATTAATTGAATTTTGTATGCCCTCTCAAGAGTTTGCTTACGGTCATAGCCTGGAAAACAGGCTGCAAAGAAATAAAGAATGCAAATAGGTCAAACCTAACCCCGACAAATCCCATTCGAAAATAGGTCAAAAGCCTTAGTATGCCTGCAAAGTTACTTTGACTGTGGCAGAGAAGGGATAATATCTGACGTATGAGTTGCCAATAGATTAATGGCTGATAGCTATCATAAGGAAAACCTCTCGTGTTAAATGGCCAGTGCAGACCTCCAATGGCCAGTGCAGACCTCCAAAGCCATGGAAAGAACATTGATGTGTAATAAGCATGAAGTTACAATTAGTGCAGAACTTAGCCAGCTAGAAATCAGAACAAAATAACTACGCCGTTCTCATTTTAATACTTGTCTCACCAGGGATCACCAAAAATCCCCACAAGAACACCGTCCATCCTTAAAATGATGGAAACGTTTAGCATCCCTAACAACTATTTCTCTTTCGACGACCTTGGAAATGAACTTTGTGGCAGAGTGGCAATCACCACAAACTCTCAGGTTTTTGATGATCCGGATGGGCACCCCGGGGGGTGTGTTCATAAGGCCAAATGCAATGGCAAGCTTCTCACTATGGTGGAAGATAATATGTTCCTTCTGCTCCTCATCCACATCATTCAGAACAAAACTTGTGTCTGGCGCATACCCTGCTGCCTTCATCTGCCCAGACAAGCTTTCCAATTTTTGATAAATTTTGTGTGTTTGTGGATGAGATCTGTCCCCTACTGCAAACACATGCATCTGCTTATTGACTTCGATCCAACTGCATCCTGGCTCTTTTTTCACCTTGTTGTCTTTCATTATTTTTCGGACCTTTTCAATGTCATTCCACCTGCCAGCCACAGCATACATGTTTGATAGCAGTACATAAGGTTTGGGGTTTTTAGGATCCAACTCAAAAAGCCGCTCTGCCACATAATCTCCAAGTTCCATATTGGAATGAATTCTGCAGGCACCAAGCAAAGATCCCCACACAGATGCATCAGGTTTTATTGGCATTTTGTTGATGAAATCTTGCGCCTCACTGAGGTGACCAGCACGGCCAAGAAGGTCAACCATACAGCAATAGTGCTCCATTGCAGGAGTGATGTGATAATACTGACTCATGCAGTCAAAATACAAGAAGCCATCATTCACTAGACCTGAATGACAACAAGCAGATAGAACACCGAGAAATGTGACACGATCGGGATTTATACCGGAGGTCTGCATTTGTTTGAAGAGCTGAAGGGCCTGCTTTCCACGCCCATGCATGGCATACCCCGTGATCATTGCCGTCCATGTGACCACATCCTGTTTAGGTATTCTATAAAACACCTTACAGGCATCTTCAATGCTTCCAGATTTGGCATACATGTCTACAAGTGCACTCCCCACAAATACATCAGACTGAAATCCCCTTATAGTCAAGATTCCATGGATTGTTCTGCCTTGCTCCAATGCTGCCAAATTGCCACAGGCTGGCAGAACGATAGCAATTGTCTCTGAGTGCACATTAACATTCTCCATTTGCATCTGTTGAAAAAGCTTGACAGCCTTGTCGCTCAGCCCATTCTTTACACAACCAGTGATCATCGAATGCCATGAAACCAGATTATGTTCCGGCATTATATCAAAGATCTTCAGGGCTTCATCAACAAGACCATTTCCAACATATCCCCCAAGCATCACATTCCATGATATTGTATCTCTTTCAGGCATTTTTTCAAACAGTTCCATTGCCTCCTCCACAAATCCATTCTCTGCATATCCTGTAATCATTGCATTCCATGAAACCACATTTCGTTGAGGCATTTTGTCAAATACTTGGCGTGCATTCTCAATTCTCCCGCATTTCGCATACATGTCTACCAGAGCACTCCCGACAAAAACGTCTGACTGAAACCCATTTCTCATAATATTTTCATGAATCTCCTTACCATTCTCCAGAGCTGCTAATTCAGCACATGCCGGGAGAATACTAGCGATTGTGAAGTGATTCGGCTGAACGCTTGTTCTAACCATTTGATAAAACAATCTCAATGCAATTTCAGTATACCCATTAATGACATAAGCTGCAATTACTGCAGTCCATGAGACCACATTGGGCCGTGGCATCTGACACAGAACTCTGCGAGCTTCTCCCAGGCATCCACCCTTGGCATACATATTTATCAGTGTGTTGTTTAAATATCTGTCTGGCTTAAATCCGGACTGGGTTATGTGGGCATGCAGTAGCTTGCCGGCTGACAGAGATTTGGTGTCAATGCAGTCCTGCAAAAGGGAGACATAAGTGGATTCATCTAAACAGTAGGAAGCTATTACAGAGGGTTGTTTGAGTTTTCCGCCCTGCTTCCATACCGATGCTAACGATGTTATCATTGCCATTGAAATTATGTTCTTGAAGCATGCTGAGGTTCATCTTCTTGTCTTTGTGGGGAATGGGTAATGGATGAGGTGTGGATGTCATTGCTGTGCTGGTTTACACAAGGAGCGCAATACTCATAAACCCATTGGAATAAGCCTGATTTAACGGAGATGCACAGGTTCAATGAGAATGAACCCGATTTTAAATGTAAAAGTTATACAAATTTTAAAGCTGAAACTGTGTTGTTGGGAGCCACTGTCATGGAAATTATAATAAACAACATCATAATACTAATTTATTATTTTTAATATATACAATTATTATTATAATAAACTTATTATTAAAAGTGTAAAAAATGTATTTATTTACAATTCAAACTTATTAGTTTTCTATTTTTAATAATTAAATATATATATTATATTAATTAAAAAATAAATTAATTCTAATTATCAGAATTTTTTTCCAACCACTATCCAAATTTTAAAGTTGACCCTGGTTGGGAGAAATAGTAATTTTCAAGATTATATATATATGATGATGATGACAATAATGATGGTTATCGTCGTTGTTTATGGGACCTCAAGAGAGGAGAAAGAATCTAAGTTTGATTCTTCAAAATCTTGTTTATATGGTCAAAAAGAAGGGAAATAAGTGCTCCAAGATCGCCATAGGTGGGTTGGCTTAATAGGTCAAGAAGATTGGAAGTGTGGCAGATGGTAGGGAATTGAGAGTGAATGCGAGTGAGAGTCAGGCACTCTAAAAAGAAGTGTTTTTCATCTTCCACCTGCTTAGAATCGCAAATCCGACAGATTCTATCGTTCCAAGGAGTCTTGGGAATAGATCACCACTCGGTCTCACTCCGAAGCTCATCGGAATTAGTTCTTATTTTAGCTATGTTCATTTTTTTTCTTATTGCTGGACAACACAGAGAGATAATTCTGATTATCAAGGGTGGAGTTGATCACTTCCTTATAGTATCTTAGCTTCCTTAAACTTGGAGGTAATAGTATTTCTGATCTTATTTTTTGCTTCCCATAATGAGCTCCTCCTTAATTCTCCAATGATTAAGCCAGAACTAGACATCCTTATGCCACCCATACTTAAGGTGAAAGTGAGAGTTTTAATTGATATATATATATATATATATATATAATACAAAATTATTATAATAATAATTATTTTTATTATTAAAGTTTATTTTTTTATACATTCTTTTCAATTTTAGATTAATTAAAAATTCCCTAGCCTAAGTGGGTAACTTTTTTATTTCAAAATTTGATTTTGAAGTTTAAGTAGCCTAATTGGGTAACCTTCTTAGAACAAAATTTTATTTTTATTTTCAAGTCTTCTTTGAACTTGATTGTTTGTTATTTACACAATTATGTATAAATAACTCGTATAAACTTTTGAAATTCTTAAATTTTTAAATACAAAATTTTGTAAAAAAAATACCATAAATTGAAGGCATAAAAAACCTAAAAACACAAATTCATAATCATAAAAATAGAACTAATTCTTCAAATTCATAAAACAGAAACTTATATATTATTTATTTAGTTATTCCCTATCTTAATTTATCAGTAGCAAGTACTGTAATTATGCCTACTCAAAATAAGTCACAATATAATAACATAACAATAATAGTGCTTAGAAACATCAAGTACTCCGATGAAGGTTGTTGAATTGAAGTCATGGGAACAGGGCTGAGGTTAATGCCCAAGGAAACAGTGGAGTTTTATTTAGTAATTTAGTAATATGTTATCATTCATTCACTTCTAGGATCTTGAATTTCATGGTCTTGTTATTAACAATATCTAAATCTATATATAAATTATATGAAGGAGAAGGAAGAGTCTTAGATATAATAAAGAGTAACAAATAATTCGAAGTTTTCATATAATTTCTCATAAATAATGATTCCTCTCAATGGACTATTAACATTATTTAGTTTTGTCATGGATTATTAACATTATTTAGTTTTGTTAAAATTTCAAGGTTATATAACTATTTTTTATTATTTCATGGGGATATTATATTATGGGATGTTAAGCTAATCTAAATCTTTTGAAAATTAATTCATGAAATTATGATTGAATTGTAAAATGGTTGTGCACTTATCATTATGTAATTAAATTATGTTTTGTATGCATTATGTTTATAGGCATAATCAAAGTAATCTTGTTTTTGATTTATAGTATATCAGGATCTTCTCTAGTTATAAGTTTTATGACATCAACTTCAATTTAGATTGTGTATCTCCTAGTTTCCATGCTTTTCTAACTTGATTTTTTTTCCCCAAGTCTTTTATGTCTTGAAGAACAACAAAATATCCTCTAAAAAATTAAATCATTATAATTTCATCCCAAATATAATGCTTTGCACCAATTAAATAGTTTTTTGCAAAAAAAATTGTTATTTATCATTTTTTGTTTTTCTTCCAATTGAGTGATTAGTTAATTAGCCTCAACGATTATCTTATTTTTCTCTATGTTCTTAGCTAAATAATTTTCAATCAAAGAATACTTTGCATTTATTAGTCTTGTTATTTTGAAGCCTTGCTTTGAATTTCTACTTCACCCTTCTATAGCTCTTTTTGCTTTTTTGATAGTTGTTTCTTCAGTATAATAATTTGTTCTTGATTTGAGCTTGCTAGAACCTCCTCTACATCTATTATACTATCCTTTTTAGCAAGGCTAGTTGATAATATAGCTTCACTTTCATTTAATGATTTTCCCAAATTTGGCATTTTAATTCAAAATAATTTTATTTTTATTTTTCCAAGGCGACTATTTACGTGATTCGTGAATGTTCAATGATAGGTAATTTAAATCTCTCTAAGTGATTGAATTTAATTTTTATTTTTCCTTTATGTAATATCCCAAAAAGGGAGAATGCAGTAATACTAAAACACAATAATTGAAACTGTAACAAAGTAAACATTTAATCTAAGACACCATTAAATACACAGAAATAGATGAGCCATTTTATTATAAGGGAGGTGGATAAACATTACAATAGTGCTCAAAATATGAGACACTTAAGCCAAAGAGATGGCCTAGAATGACCCTGAAATGATCCCACAAGAGGGACTACGTAACTGCTGGACTGCTGGAAGGAAAATTGTGATGTCCCTATTGCAACTGTTGGGACCGCAACTACCGAAAAAATGTAAAATGTAGATCTAGGCTATTCTGGAGCTCTGATGATGCTGAAAATTTAGATCCGACTCTATGATGGATACCCAAGATAACCCAGAAAGGGTTCTACCAATATAAGAAAATCACCCTCTTAGGGCTACACTATACAAATGTTGGGTATGCAGATCTTAAGAAAGATCTGACAAAAATATGGCTACAATATGATACAAAATCAGATCTATGCTTGAAGGGATGATCCCTTCACTAGATCCTCAAGATAGAAGCTCAAGATCTAGCTCATTCAACCTTCTCCACTGAATGTAGTTGCTGCTACACAACTGCTTGACAAAACTGCGTTGTCAAGGAGGGAGGCTCTCTAGCCTACTACTAAATATGTCAAATCAGCTCAATAATGGTGGAAACATTGAATGCAAAGTGAGGAGATGGTCCCTCACAGGATTTCCAGCTAAAATATTGGAAACTTTCTTCCTCCTTCGGATCTATAGGACTTAACTACGCAATCCTTGAGGGGATTGTTGTTGCATGGAGGTAAAATACAATGGCCTGAATGCCGGATATAGATCTGCTGCTCCTGAAAGGATGAACATGAAGCACAAGGTGAAAGGATGAATCCTCCATCGGTTTCCTAGCTGGAATGCTAGAAACAACCACCACCTCTCAAACCCTTGAGCAGGAGTTGTGTTATTCCTCTAGCTGGAAGCAAATATGAGTGTGGCTGAAGATGGCACCAATGCCTAATGATGAATGGAACTCAATAGAAACCTTCCCAGAGTAGGCACTTGAAGTACACCATGGGTAAGGGTGGGATTCCCGCTCGAGAACACCCTGTGCTAAACAACACTATATACTTAGCTAAACAGCATAAGCGTGCATAGAAATGTCACATGACAAATCTAGATCTAAACATATCAGAAATAATAATACCAAGCCTGCCTTCAATTGTGCCTTCATCTTCATTATATAGATTGTGAACCTTCCATAGCCCTGACCCACCTCATAATTGTGATGTACATGTGGTCACTAGCCCCCATGAAGACTACGTTGTCTCTCCATGGTCTCCATCATGTTCTGCATTTAATTCCCACTCTCTCCATCATGTGTGCATTAGACGCACCACTTCCTCCACTATTTCACCATAAGTGCTTTATGATCTTACTTTGAATGCACTATGATCTCAGTTGACTTCCTCCAAGATCCTCATGATTTTGCATTAAAGATACATGATCTCCACTCTTCCTTCATTTAAGAAGCTACTCCACTACTCCATCATGTAGATCTAGCTCTAAAATATCCACATACACACATCAAAAGTGGATTTTATTCATCTATGGGGCTTGTGGGTCCCTCCACCCTTTTATTTACTTAATTAATTAGGAAAATTAATAACTCTAATATTCCAATTATCTTGTGGAAAATTGGGAATATCATAGTCCTCCCCACCAAAATGTTGCTTGTCCTCAAGAAACTGCAAAGGTGGATGCTAAAGCAAACATCCTCCCTCCAAATGGCATCCTCATATGGAAGGCCTCCCCATCTGTCACAATGTGTCATGCATTCCCAACTCCAAAGTTGCCTCTCTAGAATGTCTAGAATGGCCTCCAACTGAAAATTTAGATACCCTTCCTCATCAATGAATCTCCAAGTGGCAACCATATGATGTCCAATGATCTCCTCTATATATGAGATACATGAAATGAAGTGGTTCCTTCCCAAAGTGGAAAGTCCCAACTCATGAACTATATCTCCAACCCATGATACTTAGAATAGATTGCATATATCAATGCTCTCATCATTAGCCCTGTTGGCCATGTAGGATCCAAACATAACATCAACATAATGAAAAAAAAGAAGTAGAGACACATGGATGAACATGAAAAATGTCAAACCATATTCTCCCAATAACAACAACCACAAAAAATTCTTTTGCTGCCATGCTAAATCATCATGAAAACAAGTAAGAGAGCCATACTCTCTCAATAGAAGCCACCACAAAAATGCCTCTTGCTACAATACCACATAATCATTGTACCAAATATAGTGGCCATATTCTCTCAAGAGAAGCCACCGCAGGAATGCATCTTGCTGACCCATTGCATCAACATCATACCAAGTACAATGACCATAATCCCCCAACAGAAGCCAAAATTTTAAGGCCTCATCTTGCCATCCTCCATCAATGTCATGCAATTTATGGGAATAAATCAGCCCATACTCTCCCAATAGTAACCAAAGAAACAAGGATTCTTGCTGCCATCTTATATCATCATGATCCAAGTCATGGAGGAACAACATACTAATGGAGATGTGGAATGTCTCATCGGAACAATACAAACAAGCTCCTTGATGCCACATCATATGAGAGTTATGCTTTGTCCCAAACCTAAGTACATACATGAACATGAGATACATCCCAAATAGAAATGCATGTAAAGACATGAGACATATCCAAAACAAAATCAAATACATGGACATAAGATATAGCATGAGATGTCCAAACTCTCTCATCAATAACCAACGCAGCCATGCCTCTTGTTGTTGCATGTCATCAGTGATATACATGGCATGAATCCTAGAAATGTGAGATGTTGGGTAGTATCCATACTCACCCAAAAGCAACTAGTGCAACCATGCTTCTTGCTGCCCGATATCATAGATCTGCAGGAAGGTGGGCAACCTCCTACTCATCCGGATCCATTCATCCCAATGTGGATGATGAATCATGCCAAGCTCAATCTTGGTATACACTCATTGTTGAATACCAAAATCCTCCATCTGAATAGCTTTGCACTCCATGAAATGTTGAAGTTCACCTCCATTGAGGTCTCTCCATGAGATCCTCTCATCAATGACCCATTGGAACCCATAAGGCTCCATACATGTTGTAGGTAGAAATCCCTCTTTGAGCTATGAGATGCTCATCAAGGATACTTCATCTTGATAATGGAAAGTACTCTCCATCACCCGATTTCTACCATCTATCATCTATCCCTCTAGTTCTTCATGAGTGAACCTACCTTCATAATGCTCCAAGAATAATGGGGCCCTCTCATCATCACTACTGCTAAGTGACAACGTTGTAGATCTGCATGGTGATACATGTGTTGTTTCATGGCCATATACAATGCTAAACTCAAGTATGGCACTGTACTGAATAGGACTGTGCTCCTCCCATCTTCTGCAACTCCACACTTCAACACAAAGTGTTGGGTGTAGCTCAACCATGAAAAACTTGGATAACAATACATCTTCTCCTTGATTAAATCAAGGGTCCTCTGTGCAGTGATAATTTGCTACTCCAAATCAGCAAGGTGCTCTAATCCTTGGTTATGCACTTGCCTTGATGGCATGGTCTCACAAATCTCAATATGAGGTACTGAAATAATATGAGATGAAAGTATGTGAAAACCTTGGATAAGTTGAATCTTAGGAACATCTTGCACATCTACAAGAGTTCCTCCAACCAGTGCAATAGTATCTCCAACTACTGATAATGATGATAGTTGCATTTCTTCAACTGTACCAGCGTTGGTATCTTCCTCCTCCTCATGCATCTCATGAATCATGCATGGGGCTCCAAATGTCAAGAACTCAAGACCATCTTGCAAAGATGCAAGTGATCCTCCTCTTGATGTAAGTACATCTATAGTTTGTGGTGGTGGTAGAGGCTTCTCCTCCTGAGTGATAAGGAGGACATCTTCCTTGGGCTCTTCATGTACAATATCCTCAATGATGGAAAATGTCACTATGTGAGATCTCTCCCATTTATTTCTACCAAACTTCTTCTTGAGTCTTAGAATAAAATCTGCATAAGCAGACACTCTCATGTGTGACAAGTGACTGAACCACCAATCTCTTGCTTCACCTTCTAGGTGCAGCGCTGCAATATCCACAGTCTCTCTTTATTCTATAGGATATTGCAAAAATAATGTGGCTAAATCATCCCTCCAGCCCTCAATGTGCTTGTGGAAGATTCATCAAATGTAGGCAAGAAGAATCTATGACTTTTTCTTCTATTGTTGCTTTGGGATCTTCTCTCCTCTTTGAGTTGCAACAACTATTGGAGAGTAAGATTCTCCTTCAGTGCTCTAGGTTGTGCTTTGTACTCAGACAAATATTTACTTAGGGTCTCATGCCCCAAGTCTCCTTCATATTCACACCAGTCCTCTCTCTTATCAAATAACGTGGATCTAGTAGAATGATGTGAAGCTCTTTTCTTCTCTGGTTGCTTCTTCTATTGATAGGAAGTGTTGGGACCTTCCTCATCCAATCTTCTTGGATCCTTAATTTTCCTTTCTCTCTTAATTTGATTGAACTCCTTGGAGAGATCTTGCATGGATCTAAAGAGAAGAGTGGAAAAACTGCAGTCCTCCTTCATGATAGATCTCTACTATCTACTTCTTCTTTTGATGCAAAAGATGAAGTGCCCACAAGTTGAGCCAAAGATCATGCTCTAATACCACTGTAATATCCAAAAAAGGGAGAATGCAGTAATACTAAAACACAATAATTGAAATTGGAAAAAAGTAAACATTTAATCTAAGACACCATCAAATACACAGAAATAGCTGAGCCATTTTATTATATGGGAGGTGGATAAACAGTACAAAAATGCTCAAAATATGAGACACTCAAGCCAAAGAGATGGCCTAGAATGACCTTAAAATGATCCCACAAGAGGGATTGCGTAACTGTTGTACTATTGGAAGGAAAATCGCAAAGTCCCTACTACAACTGTTGATAAAATGTAAAATGTAGATCTAGGCAGTTCTAGAGCTCCGATGATGCTGAAACTTTAGACCCGGGCTCTATGATGGATACCTAAGATAACCCAGAAAGGATTTTCCAGATCTGTCAATCTAAGAAAATCACCCTTTTAGGGCTACACTATAAAACTACTGGGTATGCAGATCTGAAGAACGATCTGACAAAAATATGGCTGCAATATGATACAAAATTAGATCTATGCTTGAAGGGTTGATCCCTTCACTAGATCCTCAAGCTAGAAGCTCAAGATATAGCTCCTCCAACCTTCTCCACTGAATGCAGCTTCTGTTACACAACTGATTGAAAAAACTGTGTTGTGAAGGAGGGAGGCTCTCTAGCCTGCTACTAAATATGTCAAATCATCTCAATAATTGTGGAAACAGTGAATGCAAAGTGAGGAGATGGTCCCTCACAGGATTTCCAGCTGAAATACTGGAAACTTCCTTCCTCCTTCGGATCTACAGGACTGAACTGCGTAATCCTTGAGGGGATTGTTGTTGCATGGAAGTAAAATACAATGGCCTGAATGCTAGATATAGATATGTTTCTCCTGAAAGGAATAACATGAAGCACAAGGTGAAAGGATGAATCCTCCATCGGTTTCCTAGCTGGAATGCTAGACACAACCACCACCTCTCAAACCCTTGAGCAGGAATTGCGTTATTCCTGTAGCTGGAAGCACATATGAGTGTGGCAGAAGGTGGCACCAATGCTTGATGATGAATGGAGCTCAATAGAAACCTTCCCAGAGTAGGCACTCGAAGCCCCCTGTGGGTAAGGGTGGGATTCCCACTCGGGAACACCCTGTGCTAAACAACACTATAGACTTAGCTAAACAACATAAGCGTGCTTTGAAATGTCACATGAAAAATCTAGATCTAAGCAGATCAGAAATAATAATACCAATTTTTCCTTCTATTGTGCCTTCATCTTCATTATATAGATTGTGAGCCTTCCATAGCCCTGGCCCACCTCATAACTGTGTTGTACATGTGGTCACTAGCCTCCATGAAGACTGCATTGTCTCTTCATGATCTTTATCATGTTCTTCATTTAATTCCCACTCTCTCCATCATGTGTGCATTAGATGCACCACTTCCTCCACTATCTCACCATAAGTGCTTTATGATCTTACTTTAAATGCACTATGATCTCAGTTGACTTCCTCCAAGATCCTCATGATTTTGCATTAAATATCCATGATCTCCACTCTTCCTTCATTTAAGAAGTTTCTCCACTACTCCATAATGTAGATCCAACTCTAAAATATCCACATACACACATCAAAAATGGATTTTATTCATCTATGGGGTTTGTGGGTCCCTCCACCCTCTTATTTACTTAATTAATTAGGAAAATTAAGAACTATAAAATTCCAATATCTTGTGGAAAATTGGGAATATTACACTTTAGTATGCAGGTAAACTATAAGAATCTTCTAAAGTTATTCCTAGAGTGAAAATATTTTGGTGAATATAATTTATTATTATTATTCTATCCATGTTTTTTTCTTTTTAAATTGTCAATTTATTTTGTAACTTTTTCAATTGTGCCTCAAGCATTCTAATATTGACAATTTCTTGGATGAGATCTCTTTCTACTAGATTGTCAATTTTTTTGTGTCATTCTATTGTATCCTTAGATGGAAATCTATTTAAAACAAAAGTAGCCTTTGCAGTTTCATAGTCATGAGGTTTGTTGAAATATGGAACTAGGTTCGGTTTTCATAATGACATATGTAATCGTGATTTTATGTATTTAATGAAAAGATAAAATAAATTTATTATTTGTGTTCTTAAGGCATGGGTTTCATGCTCATGGGAAATTTATTTTTAGGTCAAGCACCCATTGAGTGCTTCTACGTTTGTCATAAAATCAATTGAGTCATTTTCATGTATTGAAGACCCATTTGGGCATGTTACATATTGTAAAGAAAATATTATTGAGTCAAAATACTCTCCAACACCTAGTCATGGCACAAATACGAATTCAACCTACATGAAGGGACAAGTTGGCCTTAAGATAGCAATTCGTACCCCTTACAAGCCTATAAATAAGAAGGAATTCGGCCTCATTTTCACACTCACTCAAGCAAGTTCTATCTCCTCAATATAGAAGCTGGAAAATGAAAAGGAAGAAGAATAAGATCAAGATCGAATTTTTTGGGCCTCTCTCTCTCTCTCTTTCATTAGGGTTTCTACTGTTTCTGGGCTTAGATGAAATTTTGAAGTTGCATCAAAGTTGTGAAGCTACAAGATCGAAGTTGTGAAGCTACAAGATCGAAGTTGTGAATCTGCAAGGTCAAATATGTGAAGTTGCCTCTAGGTATAAGTTGTGAAGTTTCTAGGTCAAAGCCATTGAAGTTGCGTCAAGGTCAAAGTTTTGAAGCTGCTAGGTCGAAATTGTCAAAGTTGCTAGGTCTAAGTTGCATAAATTATTGTTGGGAGGTTGAAGTTTGTTGCTAAAAGTTGTGTAAGGAAAGCTCACCAAGAAGGAAGGATGACTTGGTCTTGGAGGGCCTTGATCAAGGGTCATAGGTCTTGGAATTCGTCAATTGAAGTTTTATAAGAAGACAAGGTTTCTAGTGGGTTTTCCTCTAAGTTGGAGAGGTTTTTTCCCTGGCTGATCGCTTATATATTGTGTCCTATTATCTCAATGTTCTTTATTATTTGGTAGTTGTTTGATGATAGAGAACACTAATACTAATAAAGGAAACTAGAAGTTAATCAAGTAAAGTAAAAATACATCACAATTAGTTTTCAAAGTAAGAGGAATCACCTACACTTGTTTCCCCCTAAATTTCTCAACATGGTATCAAAGTTAAGGTGACTACATCAAGGAAGGGAAACACAAGAAATATACTCTAGGGCTGAATTATAAAGAGGTCATCTTGGAAATATCAAGAGAATCAATCATCAAGAAGGACTAACCCTCTCATCATATTGAAAGGGAATAATTAAGAGCATCAAAGAAGACCTCAAAACCCTACCTCATCCAAATAAGGGTTCCACACTTGAAGCGTTCTTGGGAAACTCACACATTCTACAATCATTATCATGAGGAAGGAAGAGCGAAGAACTTTTGGGTCTATTTTTTTGGGCTATATTCTCCACATGTGTGAAGTATTAAGACATCCTTCTGCATCAACAAATATCGAACTGCAAACCGAAATAATAAGAAAAATAAGTCAAGTCAAGCGAAGTAGAGAGGAGGATAAAATTTCCATCTTGTAGCCACACATGTGAACTAAGTTTACTGTAGAAAAGGTCGAAATTGCAGAATTGCTACATCAAGATGAAATTTTGAAGAAGGAACGAAATTTGAGGTTGTGAAACAAGTTTAACTAGTGTTGTCTTGAAGAAGGAAAAGCAGGAAAACATGTTTTCATCATCATCAAGGAATCAATGTGATCTTTCTTTGAGCCAAGGATCACTTTTGAAGAAAGGCACCTTCACCAAGAAGACATATTTTGTTATCTACATCATCATCAAAATCAAGAAGGCATCAAGTTGAAGATTTCATCATCTAAGAGTATCTTCACTTGACAAGTAAGTATTTTCTATATCTATATTTGAATATGTCAAAATTCCCTCATATTGCGAGGATATCAACAAATTGGTTAGGTTGTAAAACTCTCTTGCATGGAAGAAGATGATATATTTTATCCTCATAGAAAATAAAGTCATTGGTCATGTTAAGGGTTAAATTTTCGAACCGCCGAAAGAAGAAGCTCAAGCTCTACAAGACGAAGATATCAAAAGAATAAGGAATAACCTCATACTTTATGAGGGTGTCAAAAATTGGAGACCAACTCCAAGATTTGGCAGGAGTAATGTATGACAAGGAAATGACTACCATAGTTATCAATGCACTACCAGAGGAATGGGGTAACTTTGTATCAAGCATCTATGGCAAGAAGGAAGCTACTCCATTCAATGAACTATGGTCATTATGAAAAAACAAAGAAACTGGGTTGAAGGCAAAAATCAATGTAGGATCAAGCAATCAAGCTCATTCATTTGTTGCCATGGCTAAAGAAAAAGGAAGTTTGGGAAGCTTGGTCCTTAGAAAAAGAAGAAGAACATGTCAAAGTTTTAAGGTTATGGTTGTCATGAATATGGGCACTACAATAGAGATTGTCCAAAGCTCAAGAAAGACAACATAAAAAGAGGAAGGGAAGAAGCTAAAAATAAGAAATCCAAGAAGGAGGAAGTAAAATATCTTATCTCTACTATGATTGAGATAGACTTCCTCACCTAGTTCTTTTCAAGTTTCTATTTCAAGTTTTCTGTTGAAAAGTATAACTATCATGGTAGGAATCATTAGAAGCATGATAGGAAGCATCATGTTAGGAATGGAATCATTGAAGCATATGATTGAAAGAAATAGCTTGTGACATCATCGTAAAGAAGCATGAAATACAAGTCTATGGTTGTCACCTATAGAATGATGTAGCTCTTGGTAACCTCATGAGAAGCATAAGTAGTACTTATGGGAAAAAGAAAGTCATCTAGTATAGAGATCATAATACATCATTCAAAAAATATAATTTGCATGATGAGGATGATCAATATCCTCCATTGGAATATTCATTGGAAGGTTCACCTACTAGAAGAAGCAAGTGTCTCGTTGAGAATTCCACCTTGTATGGGATTCATGGAATGATGGTATGATGTTAAAAGAAGTGAATTAGGTCAAGGTGATTGAATTTATTTCAATCAAGGAAGTTTTTGAAGGAAATCTATATTACTAAAAATAATATATGAGGTATGTATCTGATAAAATTGATTCATGTCATAAAGTTGCAGATAGCATGGATAAATGCTCCACCTTAGGAGCATCATTAAGAGAAATGGATCTCCTCCTTTGGAAGGATGCATAAAGGAATGGTTGACATATTGACTAGATGAAATCAAGATAATAAGTCCTCATATGGAATATGAGGTGGTTGATAAAATCAAGGAACTGTGAATGGAAATTCCTGAGAAGAAATATGTGCAAAAATTAAGGATAGATCGTGAAAGATGCAACTACTGCCACATAGAAAAGGAAATAAATATCTGATAACTAGAAGAATTAACCGTGACATATCCATGAAAAAGGTATGAAGACTCCGAAGAAGTATGGAAGGAATATGACCCTTGACATTTAATATATTATTGGAGATGTGACAATATGAACGCAGGATGTTGATATAACAAGCAGATGTCATGATGCAAGACCATCACAAAGGTAATTTGATGTTCATTTTTTTTTTTTTTTGAACAATATTTGGATGGGATAATTCAGGACTACCAAAGGAAGAGTTGAAAATATCATATACAACTGATACTTATGTGGTGGGATGATAATATCTTGAAGAAAACATGATGTGGAGAAGGTAGGTATATGAAGGAAATCCATATATGGATTAATGAATCATGTTTTGATGAAAGAAAGGATGCCATGAATGACATGATTCATAATTGAAATGGATGGATGGTCAATGCCCTACAAAGAAGTCCCAAAATATGTAGGCTCCATAACAAAGAAGAAATTCATGACATCAAAAGAGGGAGTCCTACAAGCAGTTGGTTGTCCCATGATCTCCACCTAGAAGGATGTTCGAAACAAGTCCCTGGTTAATGGCAGTCTTGGTTAAGTCCATGGTTAAGAGGGATCTTGGGTAAATTCCTTTTATAGGAATGGGTATATCATCTCTAGTTAAGATGGAGAGATAGACACATAATTCTTTTCTTCACTTGGGAAGAAAAGAATGGTGGATTGGGTAAGCATCTGGCATCTTATACTCTTTGAGGATGTGGCAGGGAATCCAAGATAAGAGTATTCGTATAGAACTGATATTCTTTGAGGACAGAGAATCCAAGATAAGAATATTCCTGGAAGGACATACCTTGTGAACACCCAGGTGGGGTATGCTCCTGGAGAGATAATAATGAAGGTGTCTATAAATCATTGGTCTCACTAATATTGTGCTATGATCTTGTGGAGAGATATAATTTTTATTCAGAGCCTTGCTATGTGGCAATGTTGGATGATAAGATGCTATACAGATGAGTTACCAATCTGACTCTTCTTATGAGAATTATTCAGATTGAGAATGTCCAAGTACCTTGTATGGATTATGAATACCTCCCTAGTTAATAGGGGGTGTTGAAATATGTAACTAGGTTAGGTCTTCATAATGGAATATGTAATCTTGATTTTATGTATTTAATGAAAAGAGAAAAATAAATTTATTATTTGTGTCCCTGAGGCATGGGTTTCATGCTGAAGGGAAATTTATTTCTAGGTCAAGCACCCATTGAGTGCTTCTAGGTTTGTCATAAAGTAAATTGAGTCATTGTCATGTATTGAAGACCCATTTGGTCATGTTACATATTGTAAAGAAAATTTTACTGAGTGAAAATAGAGTCAAAATACCCTCCAAGACCTCATCATGGAACAAAGATAAATTCAGCCTACATGAAGGGACAAGTCGGCCTCAAGATAGCAATTTGTACTCCTCACAAGCATATAAATAAGAAGGATTTCGACCTCATTTGTAAAATCAGTCAAGAAAGTTCAACCTCAAGACATAAGCTGGAAAAGGAAGAAGAATAAGAAGAAGATCAACATCAAATTTTTTGGTCCTCTCTCTCTATCTTTCGTTAGGGTTTCTACTATTTGTGGGATAGAAAATTTTTTGAAGTTGCATCGAAGATGTGAAGCTAAAATATCGAAGCTGTAAAGCTGCAAGATTGAAGTTGTGAAGCTAGAAGGTAGAAGTTGTGAAGCTGCTAGGTTGAAATTGTTGAAGTTGCTATGTAGAAGTTGCAGAATTTGTTGTTGTGGTTGAAGTTGTTGGAAGGTCGATGTTTCTTACTGGAAGTTGTGTAAGGAAATCTCACCAAGAAGGAAGGATGACTTGGTCTTGGAGGGTCTTGGTAAAGGTTCATAGGTCTTGGAATTCATCAATTGGAATTTTATAAGAAGAGAAGGATTATGGTGAGTTTTCCTCTTAGTTGGAGAGTTTTTGGCCCTGGTTGATCGCCTATATCTTGTGTCCTATTGTTTCATTGTTATTCATGATTTGATAGTTGTTTGATGATATAGAAAACTAATAATAATAAAGGAAATAATAAGTTAATCAAGTAAACTAAAAATACATCACAAGCAGTTATCAAAGTAAGAGAAATCACCCACACTTGTTTCCCCCTAGATTTTCTCAACAAGGTTTTAGATTGTTTTCTGGTTTATCAAATTTTTGCTATAATATAGCCTTCTACATAGTGCCTTTATCATAATTTAGAGTAGTTAATAACCTAGTCAGTGCATTAATATCTTCATGGATAATCTATGAATATAACCTATTTTTGGATGTTTTCCATTTTTTTTATTTAAAGCCATTTCAGTGAATACATCCTTGTCTTTCTCAACGGCTTGAATTTCTTTAGAAACTTGTCATCCCATTAGAACTTTATTGGTTACATGAGAAGGTTAAGAGTTTGATGGAACCTTTTTTACTGTTACCACTTATTTTTTAAGCAAGGTTTTCTTTAAATGTTCAATTTTTAATCTTTCTTCATCATTTAACTTCTAGGACTCATATTCAAATTTTGCTCCTTTTCACTAATGGCTCTAGTGTATCTTCTTCCATAGGATCGTCTAATGCATTTTTGTGTTGATCATGTTTTTTTGGAGTTCCCATTCCAATATCCATCTTACGCTTTCAAAAAATTTCTCCTTGAATGATTATTTTTACACATATAATACTCTTTCAACTTTTGGCCATGAATCTCTGTTATCAAATATTTATTTTTCTATATGTTAAAAATGATTATATGATGAATCACTAATGCAATCTTCATTTCAAATATTACATTTATAGGATCATATTTCCAAAACTATCCTCTTTAAAATTTAAAAATGTAACATATTTTCAACAATATCATATGCATTTCTTTGCTTGAAAATAAAGGAAAATGTATATGTTGGTAAAGGAAAAGAAAATTGTTTTCTTTGTTATACAAAATGTATGTGATGAGCATTCAACCTTTATCTTTAAACTCAAAAAACAAAAATTCTATGAGTAAGGAAAATAGGTAGGATGTAAGATTTTACATTAAAACCAAAAACTCCGAGAACTATAAAGTCTTTTCAGATATATTAATCTCCAACCTTTAAACTAGTATAAAATTGATTTATTTCTAAAATGTGTTTACATTTATAAAATAACCTAGGAGGAGGCTCATTATAAAAGAGAATGTACATAATAAAAATGAAATCATCCACAAATAGATTGGAATCATTATTTTGTTTGTTTCTTTTCAAGACTTATGTCCATTAAAAGGTGAGAATAACCTTTCCCCATTATGGTATAAGATGAGGGAAATATGGAATTGATAGTGTATTAGAAGATAAATTAGGTAAGGCTAATGTTTTAAAATTTTCTAACTCCAAATATTTGTTAGCTACTCACCGATGGTATTATATAAGTAACCAATATATTTTAATCTTGTTGAAATATTTATTTTAAGGATAAACCCTAAATTTACTTTAGCTACAAAAGTGTCATCAACATATCCCAATATTATGAAAATCGTTGATATTTTACATTCCTACTAGTTTCTCTGAAAATAAAACTCAAAGGTAATTCCAGCTTTGACAATTTTTTCCCTATTGGTAGTAATTTTGATAGAATCCTTTCTTAGTATCTAATGAACTAAAAAAATTTCATAATTCATCCCCATATATCCTCTCCTTATTATCTACTAATAGAATTAATTCTAAAATAGTAGTTTTAGACATGGGGATATTATAATTAAGTCTACCTCTATCCATTATAATTTTTCTAATGGGATGATAAGATCATTCATGAAATTTTTCTTCCCTAATTATTATACACACTTCATAGGATCCTAACATGACAATTATGGAGGACAAATTTCCATAATCGAAATTACACATGGTTTTATTTGATGTGTAGGAATGGTTCAATTCTTATAAAAGATTCTCCCAAATCCATGGGGTCATCTTGAGGTTGTGGTTGGACATATGGCTCCACCCAAATGGATTATATTAAATGATATCATGACACATGCATACATAAGTGGATCAAATATCTCCCCCAACCCATCTCTTTCAAATAATTTTTAAAGGGAGGGGTAGGACGACAGGTGTAGGGGGATATTGTTAAATATTTATGGGATTATAGATGCAATCTTCATATGGTGTCTAGGAACAACTTCGAACAATGAAGTAGATATATTGACCTTGTTTCAAGGACTGATTTTGTTTATGGCTAGAGGAGTTAGAACTATGTCACTATGATTAGAGACTCTTCCATTATCATTAGCCATATGCACTCATAAACACAACCATGCATACATAAGTGGATCAAATCTCACTCTCATGTCCTTCATATTTTAAAGGGGGTAGGCGCACAGAGAGATTTGTAGATCTTAAATCAAATCTAGAAGCAAATTTTGTATGTGGTTTAGGGACAACTTCAGATCATGAAGTAGAGACATTGGACTTATATGGGGTATTGTTCACGGCTAAAGGAGTTAGACATGTCACTATGATTGGAGGCTCCTCCAATGTAATTGGTCATAATTACTTCTAAAAAACCCACAAATGGAAACCACATTTCAAGTATCATCATAAATCTCAACATATAATAGAGGAATTTGAAGCTATATCATTCTTATAAGTTCCCCACAAACTCAAATGCTTAGTTTTCTCAAAATAAAATGAAGAATTAGATTGGGTGAAGAAGTGTGAATAACAATTAAGGAAGAAAATTTTCCACTTCCCCTCCCATGATTTTTTTTCCAAGGAAAAAAAACCTTGAAAAAAACCCTTCGAGTACATCCCCATGATCCATTTAGGATGGAAAATAAGGTAAATTGTTCACTCTGATTACATAGTGTAACCTTAAGGGATCTAAGAGAGTCGAACCTATGACCTCCCCAACATTTTAGAGGAGAGATCTCATATCTAGCTCATGAAATTTTGAGGGAACCCTTAAGGCTAAGACCTCTGCCCCCCACCCACTTAGTTATATTCTCTTTGAATGCAATGGCATGACTTGTCTACAAGTTTCCATGTGTCATCTCAATCATGTGAGAGCAATCCAAAAGTTAATAACCAAAAGTACCATGGTTACTTCACACTCAATTTTATTAGTTATGGGTTGGTGTATAATTGTGTGTAGTTTTTTTCTCTTTATTTGTGGTTGATCAGGTGATCATGTCCTAAGTTGAAAAAATGCTCAAAAATGGAATTTCTTAGAATAGTTTGAAACCTGAACGACCGGATAGGCCTCGTCGATGTGATTTTGACACTGCAAACGACACCAAAATCCGACATCGTATGAGAAGTTATGTAGGTTTAAATTTACAGTATCCTTCAAAAATTCAGTTTGACCAAGGTTGACTTGACTTTGGAATTATTTTAAAAAAGAATATTCCTTGGAATATTCCTCAAAATATTCCCTGGAATATTCCATAGGGACATATCATAATTCGACAAGTGGCATTCGGTTACTAGTTGAAAGGTTGACTTTGGAGTTTTGGGACTAATCAAGAGCTGCCATGTGGTAGGCCTGGAGGCTGCCACGTGGCCCCATGAGGACAAAAATGGTCTATCAAAATATTTATATTTTATAGTTCACAGGATTCGACCCCGGGTCGATGGCCAACCATCCCAAAGGCCCGACCAAGCGAGCTCCACGGTGCTTCTTAACAAGAGTGGGAAACACGTTGGTTTTAGTGCTTGAATTAAAAATAGGTGGAAAAGTTAAAGGGCTAGCCCGTTAGGACTAGCCCTCTTCAAATGACCAAGGCTAAAAAACTGTGGCCTTAAAGGCCCTAACCGCCATACCTATCCGCATGGGTTTGTTAACGATAACCACCAACCTTGTTAAACGGGTCACATGGCATTAAAACAAAACATGCGTGTTTTACTTGTTAACCCTGACATTTAACTTACCGTGCGAAAATCCGTGACATGTGCCCAGTCTTATCCAAAAATAAATGCCACAGTTTCATAAACATTCGGAGTTAGATTTTAAACGTGGTTTTTTAACCAAAAGTGTCGGCGGTCTATGCAAAGGCGCATGTGACCAGCCCGCATGTGACCAGCCCACTTTCCAACAGTAAATGCCAACTTCTACTGACCGGAAGATTTGGAGGCGTGCACCAAATATGGCGGCCTTATCCATTTTGGCGGTGTTAACTCTAGTTATCCCAAAATTAGTAGAGGTTTTTTTAGTAACATTGGGAAAAATAAAGTTTTGATCATAACTTTTAGAATATTGAACCTTTTTGGACGAAAGTTTAGTCAATTTCGACTATTATGAGCATGCTAGAGCCACTGGGACATGTTGCAGAGCCAAAAGAGGTGTTTTACAGCCATTTTTTCTTCAGGGAAGCTTGGAGAGCCATCAGGGCCATGGGGAAAATGGAGCTGCATTGGGCTACAATTCACTGTTTTAGGTGAAATAAAAGTCATTCTTATCTTATTTCTGCCTTCTGAATTCACTTTCATAGTTGGTTTGGCCTTTTTAGGCCTTTTTATCACTGTATTACCAAATTGAGCATCATAATATATCAAGGACATGCCCATTGGGAGCCTTGGACCCGACAGATGTAGCCCAGGAGGGGTGAACTGCCTCATCATTTTGTTGTGTGCTTATGGTGAAGTTATTTTGCTGTGTATTTTAGATTCAAGTTGTTAAACAGTAAATTTAAATAACATTCCCTCACACTTAAACTCATAAACAGTTACCAAGAACACTTTGTTTTACTTGAAAGACCTTACAAACACTTTGCACACTTAATTTAATGGAAATGAATACTTTGAACAGTAGTACGAATACTTTATTTTTCAGATCATATGGTATCAAAGCTCAAGATTTGAGTATTTAGAGCTAGAGTTTTACTCAACATTTGTTTTGTGCAAAGATATAGTTGATTGTTTGCAAGTTTTGATGCTTACTAGGCCTAAACTCAAGAGAGGTGAAGGATACTTGGTTAGTGCACAAAGTAATCCAAAATCAAGAAAGGCCAGAGAGCCACCTCCAAGAGCCATAGAAGCAGCTTCAAGCATGTCTTCAAGAGAAGGAGAACCTCCTGAAGATATGGATCCCAAAGAAGAAGAACGAGTATTCCGAAAAGCTTTCCTAGACATGACAGAGATGGTAAGGATACTCTACCAAGAAAGGAATGATAGGCTTGTTGGAGAAGGGTCTAAACATGCCAAGGAAGGAGAGGGCTCTTTAGGAGGAAATAAAAGTGATGACAAGTCAAAGAAAGGACATGGAGGAAATGGTGATCCACCATCCCCATCTTCATCCTCTTCCTCTACATCGTCATCCTCAACTTCGGTGAATCAATCTCACAAGTCTAAAACCACTGGTAAAAGTCCATTTTTAAAGCTTGATGTCAAATTTGAGTTGCCTATGTTTAACGGTGAATTCAATACAGAGAAACTTGACAATTGGATCAGACAGTTGGAAGTTTACTTGAGGATACAAAACCTTCATGAAGACGACACCAAGATTCAATTAGCATCTTTAAGAATGGAAGGAGAAGCATTGGTATGGTGAGAGGCCAAGACCAAGGATGAAATGAAAAAACATGGTAAGATCACTTTATCATGGGCTGAATTTATTTCCACAATTAAGCAGCAATTTTATCCATTAGCTCATTTACAAAAGGTTATCATGAATTGGCAAAGTTTTAGACAACTTAAAGGATAAAGTGTTCAAGAATACACTCAAGAGTTTAGAAGAAGGGCTTTACTACTTGGAATTGATTTGCATAGTCAAGATACCTTGCTGAAATATATAGGTGGTTTACACAATTACCTTATACATACTATCCTTATGTTCAATCCTACTAGTCTAGATGAAGTTTGTGTACAAGCTACTCATTTAGAGGCTAGAGGTAAACAATATTTTGATGGGAATATGGATAGTGAATTCAAAGCCAAAGGGAGGAAAATAAATGCAAAGTCTAGGAAATAAAAAGGAAAGTTCTTTTGTAAAAATTGTTCCAAAACAAGCCACGATGAAGACCATTGTTGGAAGCTTCATCCGGAGCTGAAACCAGAGAAATTTAAGAACAAAGATAAGGCCAAAGAAAAGGGAAAAACTGTTGCAACTGTTGAACAAGACTGAGAGTTTGAATCAGGTGACGAAACTAAAAGCATAGCCATGGTACTAAAGAACATAAAGGGGAAAGAGGTTTTAAATGAAACAAATCCTAGTTCTAGCATGCTAAACTATCACATAGAAGCTCAAAATGAAAAGAGGAGGATAGAGCTATTTCATAAAAGGATAATCTCAAAACACACAAGGATAGACACACTATTTGATAATGGGTCTCAAGAAAATCTCATCTCAGAAGACTTAGTCAAGAAGCTGAAACTTGAGACCATTCCTCGTCCAATGCCAAATCCACTTGGATGGATTTGCAAGGATGCTAATTTACAAGTCTCAAGAAAGTGCATGTTGCGCTTTGCCATAAAAGCTCATTATGTTGATTGGGTTGAATTATATGTGGTGCCTCTTGACATTACAGGTGTTGTGTTGGGTAGTTCGTATTTATATGACAGAAAGGAAATCTTCCATCGCCATGAGAACAGGTATCATCTGTTCAAGGATGGAAACGATTTTATTTTGAGAGAACATTGAAAGAAGCTAGAATCTTCTTTAGTCCATGTAGGGCAATTGAAAAGGCTTGTCAATGCAAGTCAAAATTCGACTTTGTTGATGGTTAAGAAAAAATATTTTGTACATTCTCCTTTTCATGTTATTGCTGATATAAATGATGATATGTTTCAGCCTGAAAGCAAGTCGTCTCTGGGAGATGACAAGATGTTGCAGAAAGTGCCTTTGGTGTCAATCGGTGCAGAATATGAAGTGTCGGTGCAGAGTGGTGCAAGAATCCAAAAGATGGAAAAGCATGCAAGAGGATACAAAGTTCAGCATGGGTCATTACTGGTTTCAAAATGGCAGATTGGTATGGTGATAAAATTTGGTCGGGATTTGACACAAGTACATGGCTTAGTTGTCAAAAATTCATCGTGAGGATAGTTGGAAATGTGAATCTTATTTTTGGTCTCCGTTGAAGTTTGATCATTGTAGAAACAATATGTATTCTGAAAATTTCAAAATTTTGCATCGTGACTCAGCCAAGGTTAGCAACGGTCGGTCAGTAGATTCAAGGAATAATTTATCTTTTTATGAGAAGCTCAATTTGATGAAATCAGGAAGATTTCAGTGGTTCAAGGTTGGAAGAGTGGAGAATCAGTCTCCTCATATTCAATTTCTATAAATCAGAGAGCTTTTGGAGTCCAAAAGCTTCCCATTTGGGAGGTGTGATCAGGTGATCATGTCCTAAGTTGAAAAAATGCTCAAAAATGGAATTAATCAGTATTGGCTGAAACCTAAATGAATAGATAGGCCTCGTCGCTGCGATTCTAGCACTATGAATGGCACTCAAATCCGAAATTGTATGAGAAAGTTATGCAGGTTTGAAGTTTACAGTAACCTTCAAAAATTTAGTTTGACCAAGGTTGACTTGACTTTGGAATTATTTAAAAAAAGAATATTCCTTGGAATATCCCCCAAAATATTCCCTGGAGTGGCATTCGGTTATTAGTTGAAGGGTTGAATTTGGAGTTTTGGGACCAATCAGGAGCTGCCACGTGGCCCCAGGATGGACAGAGTTGGTCTATCAAAATATTTATATTTTACAATTCACAAGATTTGACCCCGGGTCGATGGCCAACCAGCCCAAAGGCCCGACCATGCGAGCTCCACGGTGCTTCTTAACAAGAGTGGGAAACACGTTGGTTTTAGTGTTTGAATTAAAAATTGGCAGAAAATTTAAAGGGCTAGCCCCTTAGGACTAGCCCGCTTCAAATGACCAAGGCTCAAAAATCGTGGCCTTAAAGGCCCCAACCGCCAACCTTGTTAAACAGGTCACATGGCATTAAAACAAAACATGCGTGTTTTATTTTTTAACCCTAAAATTTAACTTACCGAGCAGAAATCCGTGACATGTGCCCAGTCTTATCCAAAAATAAATGCCATAGTTTCATAAACATTCGGAGTTAGATTTTAAATGTGGTTTGTTAACCAAAAGTGTCGGCGGTCTATGCGAAGGCGCATGTGACCAGCCCATTGTCCGACTATAAATTCCAACTGTTACTGACCGGCGGATTTGAAGGAGCATGCCAAAGATGGCGGCCTTATCCATTTTGGCGGTGTTAACTCCAGTTATCCCAAAATTAGTGGAGGTTTTTTTAGTAAGATTGGGCAAAATACTATTTTGATCATAACTTTTAGAATATTGAACCTTTTTGGACGAAATTTTAGTCAATTTCGACTATTCTAAGCATGCTGGAGCCATTGGGATAGGTTGCAGAGCCAAAAAAGGTGTTTTATAGCCATTTTTGCTTCATGGAAGCTTGGAGAGCCATCAGGGCCATGGGGGAAATGGAGCTGCATTGGGCTACACTTCACTGTTTTAGGTGAAATAAAAGTCATTCTTAGCTTATTTCTGCCTTTTGAATTCATTTTCACAGCTGGTTTGGCCTGTTTAGGCCTTTTTATCACTGTATTACCAAATTGAGCATCATAATATGTCAAGGACATGCCCATTGGGAGCCTTGGACCCGGCATATGTAGCCCAGGAGGGGTGAACTGCCTCATCATGTTGCTGTGTGTTTATGGTGAAGTTATTCTACTATGTATTTCAGATTCAAGTTGTCAAAAAGTAAATTTAAATAACATTCCCTCACACTTAAACTCATAAATAGTTACCAAGAGCACTTTGTTTTACTTGCAAGACCTTACAAACACTTTGCACGCTTAATTTAATGGAAATGAATACTTTGAACAGCAGTACAAATACTTTCATTTTCAGATCAGTGGTGCAATTGATTTAGTATTATCAATTTTTTGGATCCTAGTGCCCCTCAACAAGGGAAGTGTTACACAGTAATTTGTCACTGTCCCTGCAATCCCCATCTCGCCCATTAGAGGGTCATTTCTGTGACCAATACATAGTGTCATGCCTTGAAAATACTATCATTGCATCCCTTTCCATGAGGAAAATAATCCTTCTGTTGACCATTTCTTGAGCAGACCACTAAAAAAACTTGTTTTTGCCTTGGCGCTGGTAGCCCGTTATGCCCTCGCACCAATGGGGAAAGTTAACACTGAGCTCGTGCCAGCTGGCGCTCTTTCCCAGTCAAGCACCCGCACCAATATGCTTATGGAAATTTTTTTTTAAAAAGGAGGCGAAGTTTCGATTGCAACAACTTCGTGGATGAGTCATAGGGAGTGGTTTCAACTGAATAACCACCACCTTCCTCCTTTGGCCTCTTGTTTCCACCTTATGGGGAAACCTCCCAAGGGATAAGGCCTCCCTTCCACTATTGTAGGGATCCCAACCTCCTCCTCTCCTCTATAAATATAGCCATCTTCCATTGATGAAGGGGCTGAATGGTTGAACTAGCTGAATAGATGAAGGTTTGATAGTTAAACTTGTAGCAAGGAGACTATAGCTAGACAGCTTTTGAGAGCCAAGCCGAAGAGAGAGAGATTCATCCCATTTCTGACAAGCTTTGTTGAGATGTGCTCCGCTATCAGCCCCGCCGAAGGAAGATCAAGCATTAGATCTTTGGGTTGTATCTTTCCTTTGTTATTTTAATGATAAGCGACTTTGATTATGGTTCTATTCATGTGTGTATTTCTTTACGCAATGAATTACATCCTCTCTAACTGATGTATGGTTACAGGCATTAGATTTTACGTTGCATTTCATTGTATCCTTTGCATGTGTGCAGGTGTTCGGATGTGTTAAGCAGAAAGATTGTGATCTGCCAAGTGAGGGACAGGAAGCTTCATCCTTTCTTCAATGACCACTGCGTAGGATCTGAGGTAGGAAATTCTTTATGATTTTTGTCGTTTTGTAACTAGGAACCTGCATCACTGCGTGAATTGATTGTTGCTAGACCTGATCTGGGCTAGTAGGGATCGCCTCTGTCTGTAGAGGGGATTTACCTCTTCAACAAACGGGCGACTCCACTAGGGAGTCAGTTGGAGTTAGTCTTTCTTCTTTTGGTTGTTTTTGGCTTTTGAGTGATTTATTTGCTCTTCTGGTTCACCTCCCTTGGTCTTAGACCCCTATTTAGCCCCAAAGGATCAGATCTGACCTCTGCTTTTCCAAAATTCTCATCTTTTCATGGTTGGATTGATTGGCGCGGTTTCCACCCTAACAGTCACGCCCATTGGCGCAAGTTGCCAGTTCATCACCCGCACCATCCCCTGTCTGGCGCTGATTACAGCCAGACAGTCGCACCATTTCCTGTAGGTGCTAGGGTTTTCTCTTGTTCAGGAGTTTTTTTTTGGTCAATACTTTTGCTTCTGGGTTATTTTTAGATTATGCTTGAAGTGGTGATTCTGGTCTTGGTTGGGAGAAATTCTTTTATTTTTCACTTTCAGGCATTGGAACTTGTTGTCAGTTAGCAACCCGAGCCAGTTGGCCATTGGCGCTAGTTGTCAGTGAGCAAGTCACGCCAGTTGGCGCTAGTTTCACCCACAAAAGTCATGCCAATTTCAGGGTGTGTGAAAATTGAGGTTTTTTTCCCTAAATCCTTCACCAGTGTGTCTTTCCCTTCCGGGATTTTCTCTGTATGAGCATATATTACATTGCTCATTGTTCAATTGAAATGTCTTCTTTCCATGATTGCTTGATGTAAAAGGGAATGAATGCCTTGTTTTGAGCTCATGCTTTAGAAGTCCTTTTTGTGCTTGACCTCATATGTCTTGTAGCCTTTTGAGGAATTTTGTTACAAAGTGTTTAAAACAACGATTTCATTCTTAGTGTTTGTTTGCATCCTTTTTGCATTCATCCTTCCATTAAGGAGATTTGCGTTCATTTAGTTTTCGTCTCAAAGTTTTCTTTTCGTTTAAATGCATTAGATCACATTGCATTGAAGAGTATTTTTTGAGATTTATCATTGAACTTAGATTCCATTGTTTAATGATTAAAGCTAAAAATCGCATTGAGTGCATTCTCTTTCATTAAAAGCATGCATTAAGTAGATTCTCATTTCATAAAAAAATGCATTGAGTGCATTCTTATCATTTGAAAAGGGAAAGGAAATTGTGCATAGATTACAATTGCATAGTTTTCAAAAAAGAGGATTTTGCATAGATTACATTGCATTATTCGCATCGTTGAATTTTTTAGACTACTTTTGGATAGTGAAAGTCATCTAGTTTGGAAAAGTTTCGTTTTCAGTATTGTTGTTTGTTGGATAATTGTTTGCAACTCTTCCCTTAATTAGATAGCCTTCATCGAATTGAAAGATTTCTTTCCTCATATAGCTGCATATAGGAGATTGTCAGATGACATGCGGTAGGGCCTTGAAACCGAGATATAACTTAAGATCAACTTTAAAATTTATTGAATTTACCTTAAGGCATCATTGAAACATTAACGAAATATCTACTGGTCTAGGCTAGTGATGTGTTCCGGCATCATTAAACCTAGTAGTTTTCGTTCATCATCTGGCCTTGGAAAATGATAGTATGGACTTGTGCTCCCCGTACCGTCGCGTATAGAAAGGGAGACCCCATTAGGTTGCTATCCTTTATCCGTAGGAAGCCGAGTCTGCCACCTTTTACCCGTGATACACTGAACACAGAATTCGGGGAGATTACCTACACGTACATCAAGTCCTTGGTTTATTTCTCTTTCATTTTTTAACCAAGGTGTATATGGCAGTTCACAGATATCTGGTACACCCATCTGCCTAGATTACCAGAGCAATCATTTTCGATCTTTACTGACTCCTTAAATTTGAAAAGATCAACAAGCATTTGTCATTTCACGCTTGTTTCCAAACTGAAAGAGATAGATTCATCTTTTACTCGTTTCTTGACTCTTAAAATATGAAACGGTAGAGTTTTGTTTCAATGTTTTAAAAAATTAACTGCCCACGAAATATTCCTAGTTAAAGTTAGTTTCCTCAGGGTGTTGTTCTAAAGTTGTTTCTAATGGCAACTTTTCCAGAGTTCACCAACCAAGGAATCCCCTCCGATGGGAATCCTGGTCCTTTTCCTCCTTTTGGAAATGTTGGTGCTCCTTATATGGCAATGTTGTCCCTTCCTGGGTTAACTGTTGGTTTTCCTGTTTGGTCATTTTCAACCTCTGTGGTCCCGAATGTCCTGGCTACTGGTCAATCAGTTCATTTTCCTAAAAAATGCCATGTTGATTCGAGGGTGGACCCCTCCCTTTATTCGCCTATTTCTCCGTCCTCATCTTCTACTTCGCCTAGTGAAAGTTTGGATTCTAGTACCCAGGTGGCTAAGAAGAAGAAGAAGAAGATGAAGAAGAAGAAGTCAGATAAAGGAGAGGCTAGCTCTGTGGCTATTGCACCTAAGAAACCATATATCGATGAACCTTCCAACCCTCTGTGGAAAGTTAAGTTCCCTTGCATGTTGTGCCAGGGAAACCATCTTCTTCGAGATTACCCTGGAATTCCCAAGGTGCTCGAAGTATGGTCCAATGGTCGTCCGCCGTTGCCTTTGGCTTCCAGAAGTCAGGTTGGGGGCACGTCTTCAACCAGTGCTGGCAAGACTCATAAGAAACAGGGTAAGATTACCAATCCCTGTAATTTGTGTGAAGGGAACCATGCCATTCACCTTTTTCCGTATATGGATGAAGCCAAAAGAGTGTTGGACAACCTAACTGTTTCTACACCATGCCTTCCGGTTGGTTACAAACATATTTCTTTGAGTCCTTCACCAATTGATTCAACGATTGGTCAAGAGTCATCCTTGGTCAATCCCACTCCCCTGGGAATTCAAATTCATGAATTCATCCCTGACCAACCATTGGTTGTGGGATCGGTTGAGCTGGCCCCGTCTACGGTGCACCAAGTATTTTCTGTCGAGAGTAGATCTCATCCCCCTCATGTTCTTCTTGTTTCATCAGATTCCTCAGAATTGGAGAAATATTCTCCTGTCCCTATACCTCAAGAAGTCGCTCCTCCGCCTCCCGTGATGGAGGTCCCAGAGGATACCCCTCCCGACTCCGTGATGGAGGTCGTGGAGGATGCTCCTTCTTCTTCCGTAACACCAGGGGAAGACCATCTCAGTTCGATGTTAGCCCCTTCGAGTAGTTTGGTTGCTTCCTTTGATTGGAATCGATTTGCAGGATACCGCCTTCCATATTATGTGCCTTTTGAGATCACGGTACAGGCCTTTGATCTGGTCGTACCCAGCACCATTATAGATGAAGATGCATCTGTTAGTATTCTGTCTTCAACTACTTGGCAAGCGTTCGGTTTGCCACCTCTTGTTCCTGTTACGCAGAATCTATTGGCATTTAACAGAGGAACTAGTCAACCCTTAGGGATCCTTCCGAAGTTGCCTGTTACTTTGGGAGGGAAAAATATCCATATGGACGTAATGGTTGTTCCTGGCCCCTTGGACTTTAATCTACTCCTAGGCTGCGATTATACTTATGCCATGGGAGCACTTGTCTCCTCCCTCTTTCGTGTGATGTGTTTTCCACACCAAGGTCGGATTGTGACCATTGATTAGCTTGCGTTCTTTGGTCCTCATATGGCAGCTAGTCCACCATTATCTCTGCTGGATATCTATCCGTCGATTGTGTCATCCCCGCCGCATGTTAATTATGTGGCTACCTGTCTCGTGCCCACATTCAGTGATAGTGTCGTTGTGCATCAGGTGTTGGGGGCATTGGGTCCTGATTTCCGAGATTTTTTTCTCCCATCCGGTGTGGAACTCTTGGAAGTTATGACTTCTTATTCATGATGATGAGGTCGTTGGAGCACAGTTTGTTTTCTTATGTCAAGCTCGTTAAAAAATGAAACAAGGTGTCTGGAGCAGAGTTCGTTTTCTTGTGTCAAGCTCCTTAAAAAATGAAACAAGGTTGTCGAAGAATAGTTTGTTTTCTTGTGTCAAGCTCATTAAAAAATGAAACAAGGTGTTCTGAGGATATTTTGTCTTTTGTATCAACCTCGTTAAAAAATGAAACAAGGTCATCTGAGGATAGTTCTTTTAATGTGTCAACCTCGTTAAAACAATGAAACACTTTCCCGTTCAATTTGGGTCTTTGATTAGATCTCATAAAATCCCAGTCGAGTCTTTCTCTTGGTCTCATGGTTGAACCTTCATTCCACTCACCTGTCAGTAACTAGCAATCTACTCTAGTGAATGAATTGAAGCTTGGGGGGCATGTACCTCGAATTGAGTCACCATGCTGGGGGCATGCTTACTTTTTTCAAGCTTAGTTTGTTTCTGTTTCAAGCTTGTGTAAAAATGAAACCGGTTTCAAGCATAGTTTATATTTGATGGATTGTAGATTTCTGTGGTGTAGATTTTTAGAATCAAAGCTCGGAATCTCCACAGTCCTCATTTTTCAGTCTACGTTTCGGGTCTAAAACAAGACCCATCTTCAGGACAAATCTGCAAACAAGAGAGACAATTTGTGCTAAATAAATAGTGGAAAAATGACAAGAAAGAGAGCCGACCAGATATCAACTTAATGCTTTAATTTCTAAATAATTTCCATCTATTTTAAAGTTATTTTATTTATATTTAGTTGAGTTTTAGTTATTTTGTTTTATAAAAGTATCATAATACTTTATTATGATGCTTAGATTTTAATGCTAATAATGTTTACTATTATTTATTATTAATTATTTATCCCTTTTTATAAAGTCCTATGATTATTTAATTTTAGGTTAATTATTTAATTTTGTTTATTATTTTTAATTGTCATAAAGCATTGTTTTTGATAATATCAAAGTGTAGTATTTTCTTTTTTATCCTAATTTTATGTAGAGAGGTCCTCATAGGTCAAAGTGTAGTTTATCTTTGTTTCAAGCTTGTGTAAAAATGAAACCAACTTCAAGCAGAGTTTTCTGATTTCAAGCTTGTGTAAAAATGAAACCATTCCTATTTTACCTCTCGTGATTGCCATTTTATCATCCTATTTTGCCAGATGAACCTTGGTTTTCTTACTCCATCATCACTATATTTTTGGCCGATCGTATGCCTTCACTTGGTTGTTTTATCCGTTCCTGAGGAACCGCTGTGATGAGTAGTCTTGTTAGCCGACCTCTTAACCTTTACTTTTTCTGAGCGGTTCCACCATTGCCGGAACTAGTTGCTACCCTTTATACCACTCATTCCTCCAGGAAGAGTCACCTTTTAGCTCTTTTATGACTCTCTAAAAATGAAAATGTTGTCGAGTCGCTTGTCTCTTTGAGCTCGTTAAATTGGTTGCGAAACGACATCTACCCAGTACGTTTACCCCCTTTTCAGGCTGGGATAGATTATTTACGAAAAAGGAATACCCTAGCCTATCGCGACTAGGAGGTTTTCTCAAACACAGTTTTCTACCTTTTCAGATCTGAGGAACAATATACAAAAAGGGACCGCTGGAGTTTACTTTTCCACTGACTTTTCAAACTCTCTAAACATGAAAAGACGCCGAGTTCTTCCTTTGTCAGACTCGTTAAAAACTGATGACATCAGATTCCATCGTAATGACGATACTCAAGTTCCTCCTTCCTAGGGCTCGTTAAATGTACTAGGTTGGATTTGTCCGAACGACAAACTTATATCACAAGCATATGCTATCCCCTCAAGATTTTTTTCAAAAATAATTGGGGTACTCGCCAGAAATGGTGGGGAAAAATGAAACCAGTATCATTGTCATGTCGGCAGTTTGTTGCTCTTGAACATGGCACTTGTCTGCATTCGTGTCATATTGGGGACATCTCATCTCATTTTCTGCTTGCATCCATGGGTTTGGGTAATCCTTTTTGACCGCTCATCTGCTCTTTGCCACGTCATCATGACCTCAGATCCTTTGATGTAAAATACTGCCAATTCCAATGTTGTGTTGCTGATATGTTCAAGAGAAGTTGGCCTCTGCAGTTTTCAACCTCCCTTTTATTCTCTACTGATCTTGATTCACAAAAATCATGTTCCTCTATCTCGCGTTGATGATGTGGGAAACACTATGGCCCACCTTCGATCAAGTTCACTTCCTGTCGACTTCAGCTCATTATCCAAGAAGCTGATCTAGAGACTCCCCTCAAGTACCTTGGAGCCTGCATGCCTCAATGGCAGGTTCTTCACATTCGATGCAAGGTTTTCATTATTGGCCTTCGATCGGATGATTCTGTGGGTGTTCGATGCCAGCTCACTGTTCACATTCCGTGGATTGTACCTATAGTACCTTGAGGGCCATCCTCATTATTGGTGGTTCCTCTCGTGTCTGTTAATGACTTTCATTATTGGCTGGTAATCAGATGATGTTCTTGCATGTTCGACTTCAACTCACTTATTCACATGCTCGAACTTGTACTTTGTTCTGGTTGAGATGGAGCACAAGACCCTGGGTTTTGTTTGATGAAATCCAGGCTGTTGATTTTTTGTGGATTATCGTGATTAGTTACATGACTAATTTGATTGGATGGCTGCGACCATACCTGAGTCTACTTGTTGATACTTCTTTACTGGGTGGCTGCGTCCATAACTTCGATCTTGGTTATTGTACCCTCTATTATGGATGGCGGCGCCCATACCACATATCATGTATTAGAGATATCAGTTGTATTTGTATTGCAGGTCTTCCAATGGCAGTGTTTTTAGTTGGGCGCGTTCTCATAAAGCATATCACCCCTCCCTCTCTCTCGGACCTCATGCTTTAGGGGGCATCTGTTACACAATAATTTTTCACTGTCCTTGCAATCCCCATATCGCCCATTGGAGGGTCATTTATGTGACCAATACGTAGTGTCATGCCTTGCAAATACTATCATTTCATCCCTTTCCATGAGGACAACAATCCTTCTGTTGACCATTTCCTAAGCAGACCACTAAAAACACCTGTTCTTTCCTTGGCGCTAGTAGCCCGTTATGCCCTTGCGCCAATGGGGAAATTTAACACTGAGCTCGTGCCATCTAGTGCTCTATCCCAGTTAAGCACTCGTGCCAATATTCTTATGGAAAGTTTTTTAAAAAAAGGAGGCGAAGTTTCGATTACAACAACTTCGTGGATGAGTCATAGGGAGTGGTTTCGACTGAATAGCCACGACCTTCCTCTTTTGGCCTCTTGTTTCCACCTTATGGGGAAACCTCCCAAGGGATAAGGCCTCCCTTCCACTATTTTAGGGATCCCAACCTCCTCCTCTCCTCTATAAATATAGCCATATTTCATTGATGAAGGGCTGAATGGTTGAACTAGCTGAATAGCTAAAGGTTTGATAGTTGAACTTGTAGAAAGGAGACTATAGCCAGACAAATTTTGAGAGCCAAATCGAAGAGAGAGAGCTTCATCCCATTTCCGACAAGATTTATTGAGACGTGCTCCACTGTCAGCCCCGCCGAAGGAAGATCAAACATCAGAGCTTTGGGTTGTATCTTTCCTTTATTATTTTAATGATAAGCGACTTTGATTATGGTTCTATTCATGTGTCTATTTGTTTACACAATGAATTACATCCTCTCTGACTAATGTATGGTTATAGACGTTATATTTTACGTTGCATGTCATTGTATCCTTTGCATGTGTGCAGGTGTTCGGATGTGTTAAGGGAAAGGATCGTGATTTGCCAATCGAGGGACGGGAAGTCTAAGGTAGGCAATTCATTATGATTTTTTCATTTTGTAACTAGGAACCTGTGTCACTGCATGACTTGATTGTTGCTAGACCTGATCTGGGCTAGTAGGGATTGCCTCTATCCACAGAGGGGATTTACCTCTTCCAGTTTGTTGAAGAGATAAATCCCCTCTGCGGATAGAGGCGATCCCTACTAGCCCAGATTGGGTCTAGCAACAATTAGGTCACGCAGTGACGTAGGTTCCTAGTTACAAAACGAAAAAATCATAATGAATTGCCTACCTCAGATCCTACGCAGTGGTCATTGAAGAAAGGATGACGCTTCCTGTCCCTCGCTTGGCAGATCACGATCCTTATGCTTAACACATTCGAACACCTGCACACATGCAAAGGATACAATGACATGCAACGTAAAATCTAACGCCTGTAACCATACATCAGTCAGAGAGGATGTAATTCATTGCGTAAATAAATAGACACATGAATAGAACCATAATCAAAGTCACTTATCGTTAAAATAACAAAGGAAAGATACAACCCAAAGCTCTGACGCTTGATCTTCCTTTGGCGGGGTTGACAGCGGAGCACATCTCAACAAAGCTTGTCGGAAATGCGACGAAGCTCTCTCTCTTTGGCTTGGCTCTCAAAAGATGTCTAGCTATAGTTTCCTTGCTACAAGTTCAACTATCAAACCTTCAGCTATTCATCTAGTTCAGCCATTCAGCCCCTTCATCAATGGAATATGGCTATATTTATAGAGGAGAGGAGGAGGTTGGGATCCCTACAATAGTGGAAGGGAGGCCTTATCCCTTGGGAGGTTTCCCCATAAGGTGGAAAAAAGAGGCCAAAGGAGGAAGGTCGTGGTTATTCAGTCGAAACCACTCCCTATGACTCATCCACGAAGTTGTTGTAATCGAAACTTCGCCTCCTTTTTTAAAAAAATTTCCATAAGTAGATTGGCATGGGTGCTAAACTAGGACAGAGCGCCAGCTGGTGCGGGCTCAGCGTTAAATTTCCCCATTGGCACGAGGGCATAATGGGCTACTAGCGCCAAGGCAAAAATAGGTGTTTTTAGTGGTCTACTCAGGAAATGGTCAACAGAAGGATTTTTGTCCTCATGGAAAGGGATGCAATGATAATATTTGCAAGGCATGACATTGCGTATTGGTCACAAAAATGACCCTCCAATGGGAAATAAGAAGATTTTAGGGATAGTGACAAATTACTGTGTAACAGGAAGCAATTTAGGTGATCATGTTGGGATCTTTGGGAAAAATAGCTTTCAAAAAAATCTAGTGAAAGTGCCTTTGGAAATATTTCTTCATAGAGTAGGAAGTTTCAATAGGATGGAGGGTTGTAAATGTCATCCTAGTTGGTGTACCTTGTGTGCATTATTAGGGACTAGAAGTGGACCTAAGAGTTGCATGAGCCATTGAGTGATGATGACAAAAGTGGAACTATCTCTCTTTGAAAAATAAATGGTCTCAGATGCAAGATAAGTAGGAGTACATTGTTGCTAAGGAATTCCAATCTTGAGAATGTCAAGAAAGGAAAAATACTACAATTTTCAATAACTCAAGGATAAGGAGAAGTAATTTGGAGACATTTATAGAAGCTTAAATAACAACAAAAAATATTCTCATGGACACCAAGTCAAATTATTTTTACTCTTTGGAGCACAAAATAGTTGATGTCGTCCACTTCTCCTCAAAGCCTGCATAATATTAATCTTTTCTTTTAAATTTCTCTATAGGTTATTTTCATCTTGTTTACCCCAAAGTGACTAAGGAGCCAATAGTGGTTCAATTCCTTTGTCCTCGATGACAACATCTTGTTTTTGGAATGGTTAATGCATCAAATCTAGGTGAGAAGGCATATCACTAATTTGCTATGGAAGAAAAATATCAAATTCACATAGAAACCCCAAGAAATCCTAATTTAATGTAATTTTAAGTAAGTTTACTGATCACACTCATATCTATTAATTAAATGATGTTACATATAAATACATGCAATGTTGTCTCGAGATATGCAAACTATCTTGGACACAAAATCACTTGGTCGAGAGAATATCTCAACTAGACACCAATCTATGAAACATATAGATCTAAATAAATCCTAAATAATAGGAAAAAAACAGGTGAATGCATGAAGAGTATCCTTTTTTAAGAGGACTTGTAAATAAAAATGGTGGTATTTTTTGAATTTTTTAAATTTTTGTATATTTTTTATTCAATTGTCCAAAAAAATTTATGCCATAACATTTAAAAGAAATTAGATGAAACTTTTCATATGAATTCGAAAATATCAAACTCATATTCCATTGGATAGATAATTCCCTCATGAATCCAACATAATCAACTTTTTCACCTAAGGACAAATATTTCCTTAAGTTCGCCATGCTACAAGATAGCGTTGCAGAGAATCTGTGGGAGGGGAGCTAAAACTTCTTTTTTAGGCCCTCAACAGTTTGATCAAAGGTTTAACGAACCCTCGATCAATCGTTTGACATTGTTGAACAATGAATCGATTGAGATATAGATCGATTTATCCCTTCCAGGCATAAACTCCTTGTTATGTTTTGGGTAGGAATTTTAAAATAGCTCGATCGAGATCCTATGTAACCACGGGTTACATAGGAGCTCAGTCAAGGTTTTATTTTAAAGCTCACTCAAGAAATAGTTAAGCCCTCAAATAGTTTGGTCAAGGGTTAAAATATTTTTTGATCGAGATGATTTTTCCCCCTCCTAACCATTATGTTTTCCAAAAAGTGTAATTGAGTTTCATGCATTCAACCAACTCCATTACTTAGAAAGCATCACACCTAAGACATGTAGGAATTATATTTTCTAAGTTCCAAACTTAATGACTACTTGTCTTGATCTCAATCAGCAAATGCAAGTTGTGATCAAACCTGGTATTTACAAACATGATAAAAAAATATGTCAATTTCCATATAAAGGAAAAAACATCTATCGGAATGCATGGGTACCCAGCTGCTACAACTGCCAATTTACTAGGGTGTCCTTCATGTACATGGTTTGAGTCAATCATTATATTTGCATACTTGCACTTGTACCTACAAGTCCCCCTCCATCGTCATCATCATGGGTTTTCTCAGATTACCCATATCCATGCTCTAGGTTTTATTGCCTTAGCCCAAACCATGCTCAGGGTTTTTTCAGTTGACCCTCAACCATGCTACAGGAATCCCTACTCACTTCACTCTTACAAGTGGTTTTTGGCTTACCGCAAACATACACTAAAAAGTGTTTTTTTGGTTACCACAAAAATGCACTTACAAAGTGTTTTTAAGATAAACATGAACATTATGAGGGGTCACTTACATCACAACTGACTCAAGTACATATTATTATAATTTTTTCAAGGACCACTACACAACATCATAGACTTGCATAAAATTACAATGTGTGACTCACACAACAATATGGTAATGAGTCTGTTATTATTCTACACACCACACAATCTTGTCCGCCGTCATTTAATCTCTAATATTTCTCCAACCACTATCATTTGATGTTAGCTTCATTTTTTTTCTATCCTTGTCATGCAAATAAACATGTATATTGTTGGAATGGCTAGTTGCATATAATGGAGCAGTTTTCTTTTGGGCAAAGGGAGGATGCAGACTAGAGTAGGTTATTGTTATACTTCTGAATCTAAAATGGATAAACGTAAGCATAAGTAATAGATAAAAAGAAAGGAGGAAATGACTAAAAAAAATTCAACAAGAACCTAATGGTAGTCTGCCTAGTGTTAATCACTTTGATGACATTCTGGATGATCTATTGATTTCCGTCCTCACCAAGCTTAGTAGTATTGCGAAATGCCCAACGGATTTTGCGAATTTTTTGTTAACATGCAAGAGATTCAATACTGTTTTACGAAAATAAAACCTACGGATAGATATGTTTTCCCTAAGTTTGGTGGTCACACTTAGAACAACAGAAGAGATACATTTGACCTTCTCCTTAAAATGAATAGATAAGGGAAGAACACCTACTTGTGATCTTTCGTTATTCCTTGCCTCCCTTTTTTCACTCCCGTCACTCTCAATCGAACTAAACTCACTTGATTGGTACCTGCAATGGCAAACAAAAGATAGAAAATGACATAAAGGCATATGATCTATTCATGTTAAACAAATTGAATTGATTGCATTTCAAAATACACATATAACATCCTTACCACATGTATTAGGAAAGGAACAAATCTCTTTATTATGAAGTAGAAGGAGAAGTTACAACCAGTTGGATCAATTCGATGTCAACTTTCTCCAGCTTCAGTCCTATCCTCATCACATCAACAACATCACTCCAGCAGCATAAAACATTACATGCAGACGGTACCTCCAAGAGTTGTGATCTCACCAACATAACTCTACTAATTCAAATTATTTCTCGCTTGTGCACTATGATTAGTGCTCAATTTATAAGTAGTGAAGGTAGTTTGACATTAATGGATCATTGAATGGTTTTTCCAAAAATGGATGAAGAGATTTCTTTGTTCATTGGAATATGAGGATAAGAGGTTCAAGGGATCCATGGTATTGATCTTCGAATTTATCAAGATGATGTGATAGCTGGAACAACTTCTATAAGCCACTAGAAGGTGGGAAGATTCCTGGAATCCTATGAACAATTCGCTCCCATTTGACCAATGCACTTGCAAGTGGCCCTAGATGCTCTACAACATAGTTTTTCATGGGAGTATATGCTCTGCAAAGCACTTACTGTAGTCTAGGGGTGTGTTGATGGTTCAATGAAGCACTTGAACTAGAATTCAAGCAGTGAAACTTTCAGGAAAGAAAACCATCAATGGGATGACTTGTTTAGGGCATGTAGCAACTGATTTAGAGTATGAGAGACCCTAATTGATATTGATCTGGGTTTTGGGAGTGATGCCCAAACTGACCTCTAACAACTGCCCCCTAAAGTATGAAGTCAAAAATAATAATGTTGAATGATATGCTTTATGATGTGATGAGTAGTATCTGAACCGAACGATGACTTGCATCAATTACAATACATTACATCATGATATATTTTCATCTTGGAAATGAATTTTTGAGGGAGGCATACCCATACTCAGCACATAAACTATTATAACATTAGGAATTCATCTACAAATACAAACTCATGATAGGATGACCATCTATGTAAATACCATCATATAGATGATTTGGTATACTCCTGAAATCATAGCCTAGATGGATGAAACCAGATCCAGGGTCTTCTATCTTGTTCACTCGATCGCTTAAGCATGAATCTAATCATGCAAATATGTGATTTGAAGTTGAACATGGGAAGACACCGTCTGATTACTAGCCAATTATGTAAGTCATTAACAGACGCGAATACTGGCTCTCAAGGTACTACAGTACATTCTGCATGGTGTGAATAGATTATTTGATGTCGAACACCATACAAAGTCTTTTGGCCAAAGGCCTATGATGCCAACCTGTCGCCGAAAACGAGAAACTTTCCATTGATGTATACAAGCTCCAAGGTACTGAAAGGTTGTTTCTAAGTCAAATTCTTGGATGGTGAGATGATGTCGAAAGGAAGTGACTCATCGTAAGAGGGTCTTGATGTATCCCCCATTAATGACACAAAACAGGAGTAATGATTTTAGAGACAAAATGTAAGTGATGAAGTAATGTTCAGGGATGGCGGTCATGAAATGAAGGTCTATGAGGATTGCAAAGGATGAGGAATAACTGAGTGACTTCTCTTGAACATATTGGTGACAATAAATGAGCTGGAAGCATTAACCCAAAACCAAAGTGATGGATGGTGTGATAGATCATAGGTATGATAGACCATCAAGCAGATAACCCAACCCAAAAGTCACAAAGATGAAGTGAATAAGTGTCATGTTCAAGAGTGACTCACTACCATAAAGTGATTTATCCCTTTCCAATTTTCCCCAGTCATTGCTGACCAATACCTCTTTATTTTTTAAAAATCTTGAGGAGGATAACATATGCTTGATGTATAATTCCACCCTTCGGGTGAATCCATCATTATGGGATGTTTTAACAAGTCTAGCGAAGGTGAAATTCGATCTTTCCATGATGGAAAAGTTCGTCGCTATTTGATGTTTTAACGAGTCTAACGATAGTGAAAAATCAATCCTTTTTCATGTTTAGAGAGTTTGAAAAAGTGACGAAAAGAAAAATCCACAAGTTCTTTTTTGTAAAATTGTCCCTCGGATCCGAAAAAGCATAAAATAATACCTCAAAGAACTTCCTAGCCATGTTCGACTAGGGTTTTCCTTTTTCGTAAATAATCTATCTTAGTCCAGAAAAGGTTTAAACTCATACTGAGTAGATGTCATTTCAATTCCTTTTACGAGCTCGAAAGGACAAATGAATGGCCATATTTTCATGTTTTGGGAGTTTGAAAAGATTTGAAAGAGAACTCGAGGGGGGTTCATTTTTGTGTTTAACAGAGCTAAAAAAGTGATAAAATTATGCTCTGTGGTCAAAATTCATTTCATGATCATGCACGTCGAATTCACTATATCAGCTGTAAACCTGCTCAAAGAACCACCAAACAGATAAAAAATACCTGTTTAAATAGTAAAAAAATGGGTAAAAACTATAGCCAATTGATTAAATATGCATAAATTAATCAAAAAGTCTTTTAAATCAGAATTTACCAAGTCATTTTTTCCATTTCACATTTATCATTCAGCGTTTAGTGCTCTAAGCCATTTTTACCGTCGAACTTCAGCAGCGAATTGCGACAGATTCTGTGGACCATTTCTCGTGTTGTCTGGACTAGGTAGGAGATCTAACCTTCCTCTTTTTATTGGTTGCATTCTTTTCCAGTTTCGTGCAAATTTTTTAGGGTTTTTGGGGTCCTAGGTTAAATATACAATGCCCTAGGACCAACACAACCTTGGATGTAGAAAAGTTTGTTGTAGAGGGGCTAAAAAGAAGCCTAGGTCCTTTGCAATGCTCTGTCTTCCACTCAAGAGTGCATTGGGCGCAATTCAGAAATTTGCATTATGTTTTCTGCCCAAAATTTCTCGTGTTTTTTGCATGGAATGGATCCTAACTAAGCCTATGGTTTAATTTCATACTTTGATCGGATCATAATGTCGATTACATGGTGAGAAAGAGAACATGAGGAACAAGATATGGTTTCCCTAAATGATCCTAGCACTGTGAGAGCCCTCATAGACTATGGGTTGCTCAAGTACTTTATATTGTCAGGGATGAGGCAAAATATGGAACTATTGCAGTTCTTGATTCGCTCATGGGACCCGAAACTAGAGGAATTTCACATTGGGGACAAAGTGCTCCTAATATTGGTTGATGACATTTACTTTCTGACAGTTTTGTCGAGACGTGGTGCCCCCATTTCCCCTGCAGGTTCTATCCGGGCAGGTGAGACAGTGAAGGACTACATTTGACAATTTTGTTAGCCAGGGACAGAGCCTAGAAAATATGGAAAGATAAACATCAGATATGTATGTGATATGCCTTTGTGAACGCTCCTATTCGCTATCGCAAAGCTAGCTGGCAGCATGAAACTTCATGTCATGAAAAAATCATACATGCATTATGCGCTTGAGTGTCTCGAGCCAACCGTGTTCAATTGGGCTAAAGCAGTATGCCTTCATATGAAAGAACAATTGACCAAAGTAAAAAGTGGCAAGACGAAGAATTTCAGCTATGGGTTGTGTTATCACTCAGTAATTTCTCAATGTTAAATAAGGAAATCACCTAGGTAACCACAAACCAACTTTTAAGCTTTAGGATCTAGCCTTCCTAATGCTCAGAGAGGGCTCTCTCTATAAGATTTAACTTTGTTTTTATATCTAATTCTAGGATAGTTATATAGGGAAAATTGGTTTTTGGGTTTTGATTTGATTTTGTGGGAAAATCACTTACTAAGATGGATAGCTAAAGATCTGTAATCCATTGGGCAGATGGAGTCAATGTGTCAAGAAGAAAGATCAGGATCAAGGTCTAAAGTCAATTTTTAAAGGGAAATATAGCAGAGTCACTAAAGATCTTCAAATTTTGATTGGTGAAGTGGTTTTAATCGGGATAAAGAGAAATTAAGAATTCTTTAATATAGATAAGGAGAGAATAGGCAGGGATCAATCGAAATCAGGGAGCAATTAAGGGTTCCCTAGTCTGGATATCAGCAGAAAACATTAAAATGAAAACCAATCAATAAAAGAGTGCTTTTTAAAAAATTCTGATATAACAACTCCTGATTTCACATTAAAATTTAGAACACATTTATGAATGGATGGAAAACATAAGAAAATAGACAGATAACAGTAGAAAGTACTTCACTTCAGTGGCCCAACACATGAATCCAGTAATATGATGCTTTATTCCTTGAAATCCAGTCTTCTGAATTGAGCTTGATTACAAAAACCCTTAGGTTCAGAATATTACAGCTATATAAATCTTCATCAATTATCCAGACTCAATACTTCAAATGTTTAAGTATTTATACAAATTCTAAACTAGAATATCTTGAAAAAATATCAAGGTTGGTTTACAAATATCTCAAATTGTATTACATAAATAGAACTTAAATAAAGGACACTAAAAACTAATGAATATATTTGGAACTATATTTATGGATTTATGGTGACAAACAAGAGAAATTAGAATTTGATAGCAACTCTTAGTTGATGATGAGGCTTCAAAGTCACTAACTGTCTCCTTCCTTTGTGTATTTTGCTCCAGAAATTCTGCAAAATTGGGGTCCAGTGATACCTTTGTATATCTCTATCCGAGATAGATATGTAAAAAGTGAAATAGGTTATTGTAGATAAATATGTTAATAAGATAAAATTCTCTATGTGTCCCAAAATTCAGTTCCAGCTGTTCACAATAGGCTCTGCAAAAAGATGTGTAAAACAAAACTTTGCACAGTCCGAAAAATAGGTTGTGAAGATGAGCATGTATCTCTCATTATGTAATACCCATGTAAACAGTGAGATAGATTTTTGTATATTGGCCTCATAGGAATATAAACCTCCTCCAGTTTTGCAAAATTCATCTTGGATTGGTCACAATATTTTCTGCAAAATTATGAATTAAACAGGAAATTTCTAGAAAATGTCCCTTCTTGCTTTGTTTTCATCTTTTAACCTTATTGTTCTTTTAACTGTTTTTAATTTTACTTTGGATAAACTTCATTGTTGCTAGTAAAAAAATTTTCATCTTAGTTTAACCATTACTGCCTCCATGTTTATTTTTACGTTTTTACCTTGACTGCTTTGTTTTTTCTGATTTGACTTTCACTCTGACTTTTATCTGATACACTTTAACTCTAATGCTCTTTGACTGTTCTGTTTTCATTGTCACTGTGAATTATTATTTCACTTTTACCATTCACTGTGCAAATTTATCTCTCTCTGCATAAATGAATTATTTATGTTCTACTGCTTGGAATCTTTTGTTAAGGAATATCATTTAAAATTCATTTCTTTGTAAGTTTTTTAGGAGTAAACAACTTTAACTAGTATTAAACTTTTTATCCAAATTCTCCTTTTGTTACTAACCTACAAAAAAAAACATTAATTAATGAGATAGAGGTCTGCAAGGAGGAATTATGGCTTTGATGATGGGAAAAGACTGTAAAAAATGGTTTGAACTACAGCGGGGTTTCTGGGTTAGCGGAAAGACTTCTGAGGATATGTTGGTCCTTATAGTACTCAGAGGTCTCCCTCAATTTTCATAACAGTTGAAATAGGTTGGTTATGTTCAATTTAGGCTTAAACTGGAGTCGGTAGCGTTTTCTTAGGCTGGAAATGACTCTTTTTGTGCGAAATTCTAAAAAAAAGGAGGAAAAACAGTGCAGGCAGGCGTTTTTATTGGTTTTTATTTAACATTAGAATTCATTAATGCACAACCTTATCACATGGATGGAAGTTTTGGCATGCAGGAGGCAAAAACAACTAGTGGTTTTCGCAATGTTGGAGGCCATTTTATGGTTTTACTCAGAAGGATGCGATCTAATGTTGAATGGATGCGTGGAGGAGAGAGAGTGGGCGAAAACCACCCATATCGCAAATCCAAAATGGATTAACAACTGCGCCATTTAATTTTCAATATGGATGATGGGCCGTCGGATCTGTTGGGCGGATGTGAATGGTCACGATTTATCGATGAAGTTAAAGGGTAATGGGCATGGGGCCCGAGGTTCTTTATGCAGTGGGGTTTAATTTCTATACGTTTAAAAAATAGTTTAAACGTAAAATCTTATGTTTAACGGGATAGGTGTAATAATCACTTTACAAGGAAAATAGGCTATATACAGATGTAAAGTAACCTTTCGGCAGGTTAATATAAAATATATGTCTTAAACCTATGGGGGAGAGGAGAATATTTCAAGTGGAGTATTTAAACCATAGGATAACATAAAAATGTGGTTTTGGGATATTTATATAAATGAATTAATATGATACGGAATAAGGGAATATATGGGAATTAATACATTAAGCTAAATGTTAATATGAAATGTATTTGCGGAAAGACCAAATACACTAAGCATAGTGTAAAACATATGTTTTTTAAGCGAGATTTCATCATAGTGAGGCCCAACATAACGTTTAACACTTATACTCAGGCAAAAAGCATTTTTGTGGGGTTTTTGGGTATTTTTGTATGAAAGGGGAATTCGTCAAGGGGGTTTTAATTTTCCTAGATAAAAAGTGTTTTAAACTTAGGAAAATGGATTTTATTAGAGCAAAATGAATGATGAAGGGGAAGGGTTTTTAATGAGGTGAAATCCAATACCTTGGTGCCAGTTAGTCATTAAGCCGTGGGTCTGGTCCCACCAAAAGTCAGAGAAATGCTCTGAGTCTTTATAACTGAAGCTTTCAGTACTAGAACACATTGCGGGGAGGGAAATTAGTAATATTCCAAATGATGTTTATCCATGCCTTGTGAAACTGCTTTCTTCCTACCCATCATTTATTCTACCATTTTTTCCTTTATTTACATGGGTGCATTTGTGCTTGCAAACCCTTATTCATTTTTCTTTTAAAACTGGAAACTATCTAATTCTAACCTTATTTCATCCAAGGGCTTAGATTAAGCTGTTGAGCTCTTATTATTCTCTATTTTAACTATTGATCTACCAAGATTAAACTATTTGGCTAGATATTTATTCTCTATCTAACAACATGAAATTTAAAGCATGAAAAGTCAAGATTAAGTAGTTTGACCTTCATAGATTATGGCATTTAGGACAAGCTACACACAATCTTATTTGCAAAAGTAAACTAATAGTAGTGGCATTTAAACTTGCTTCACTTTCATGATCTATTTTTGATGGGGTTAATATTTAATATTCTTTTGATCTTTGTTTCTTTTTTTCCTTTGATTGTTCTTTTAGGACATACCCTCTTTTCATTTTTTAATTTGGGAATACATTTGCAGAAAGCAAAGGTATGTACAATATTTCAAGATTTTAACAGAGTCAATTCAAAATTATGAATCCTATATTTATAGGACCCTAACAACGGCTTCACATGGGGATGACATCTCCTTGTGAGATGTCAAGAACACCGTCGACTAGTAGCCTAATCCTTTGAGCCAATCCCAAACAAGCATTTCCTTTGTTATAAAATATCTGTGACTGAAACTCTTGAACTGAAATTTACACCCTTTTCTGCAAACTGAAATCTTCTCTAAGACTACAAGGTGTTGCAACCTTCAAACCAAACTACTAAATCATCAATATCTTAGGGTCTTTTCCTTGGCTTCAAATCTTAATGAATTATTTCAAACTAGCTGAAAACTAAAAACTAAAATAAGCTGAAATCATACCTACTTAATCTAATCATCTGTCCAACTGCTGGTTAGGTAAAATGAAACAACCAATGCAACCATTCAAGCATTATGTACTTTGATATATTTTGCTGCATTTTTTTGTTGATTATCAAAACTGTAATTCTGCAACCTATTAGAAACTTGTCAACAAATGAGATGATAAGGAAATACTTGATTTCCTTTGTTGACTCTAGAAACTTTTCAAAAGGATCTTCCAAGATATATACACTAAATGTTTAACTGATCTAAACAACTGTACATTTTTTCTGGATAGCCTCCATGCCTTGCAACTGAAATGTTATTTTCGTCTTTATCTCCCTACAAAATTTTAGATAAACTTTGTGATGATATTTCTACTGATGGAAATGTTTGTTTGAGGAAAATTTTATCATCTTGATCTTGAAGCTCATAGTCAATAAATGGATAAAGGATTTGAATGTATTCATTATCCAACATACCTGCTATTGGATCATGAAAAACTTGTGAGGATAGCTACAATATATTGCATATAGGCTTGAATGGAACTTCATAGATCTCTGTAGACTGCTCATCCTTTGTTTCAAAGATATTATACCACATTTCCTTTAAAAAATGAAATGATTCAAAACATAGTGGTATGGAAATTTCTTGTGTTATTTGATCATGTATTTCAATGGGAACTGATAACTGAAATTGTGAAACTAAAATATCTTGATCATGGGTTTCATTATCTTCTTTGTTTTCAATCACAATTCCTACAGACTGTTGATTATTAATGGCATGAAAGTTGTCTCTAATGAACTGAAATGAAGCAAAACAAAGAGGTAAAGAATCTTTACTTATTTCCACATTTTCTGCTCTTTCTTCCTCACTTTCATAGCTGATTTGTTTTGGCTAATCTCTATATTCCATCTACTGAAAATGCAATTTTCATCCTCCAAACTAGCTACTGATTGCTCTGTAATGTTAGTTTGAGTTGTGAGAACATAATTGTCATCATATTGATCATAGTCAGAAAAATCATTAAATGAAGGAATGTCATCAAACATACACATTAAATCAGTAGATTCCTCTTCCACATATTGATTTGTAAATCCATTTTCTGATCTATGATAATAGGAATTAGCAGGAATTTGTTCATGGTTGTCAACCTCTTCTATTTCTTCATGGTGATTTTGAACAAAAAATTCATCTTTCATAGTGATCTTCTATATGATTTCATCTAGTTTTCTTACCAAAAGGCTGAGTTTTATCTCTATAATGTTTTTCTTCTCTTCTTCTGCTTTCAACTTTTCCTTTCTGATTTGCAAATTAACTTCTACATCAACTGCAATGTTCTGCATCAGTACAAGTGTTTCTGAATCTCTTTCTCTTAAATGAAATTCTATTTATGGATCAAAGGAACTTGGATAATGCAAGAGAGTTGAATAATGAGGAGGTCTAATATTTTCTGGCATTGAATAATAAACTTGATTAAATCTATCCGAAAATTGTTGTATTGATTCATATGGATGTCTTTTAAACTAATTATATTCTTCTATGATCACAAAAAAATTGACTTTAATTATCCATTTGTCAAGAAAATTTTTGAAAAATTGCTGGAAATTTGAGATGCTTGCATTAGGCGGATTTTTGAACCAACTCTTTATTCTATTTTGCAAAGAAAGAGAAAAAATTATGATTCTAACATCATCTTCATCAATCTCAAATAGGTCCAGATAATTCTCAAAAACCTTGAATATGTTTTTGGGCAGTGATGTTATTATTTTCTCCATCAAACCTAGGAAGAAATTTGTAATAGTTATCAGGGAAATCATGGAGTATAGGAGGTAAAATGAGGGACTTATATCTATCAGGAACTTTACAAGGTACTGGAATATGCATAGGGATTGTAAGATGAATCTTGATTATTTTAGGCTTCTTAATTGGAAAATGATCATCATAAGATTCAAAAGAAAGCTGCTCGAAGGGATTAGGAGAATTAACATTTACAATCTTTAAAGGAAAATAATTGAAAACTAATCTAAGATCTTCTCTAAAATACTATATGCATTGAAAAAATTTATTAATGAGAAAGAACATGATGTCTTGGATTTTAATCCAAGTTAATTCCTTGATCTTTCCATATTGTTCTATCAGGTTCATTCCTCCAGTGGAGTCTTAATTGTGAAATTGTTTTGGAGTCGCCAGGTGGATGATTTTAACCTTTGTGTGCCTTATCATTGTCCACCATCATAGATAAGATCTACACCTGTAAAATATTTATGAAGAAAATGTCAGTCTTCCCCAGTGGAGTCACCAATATGTTATCACTCAGTAATTTCTCAAGGTTAAAAAAATAATTCACCGAGGTAACCAGAAACCTACTTTTAAGCTTTAGGATCTAGCCTTCCTAATGTTCAGAGAGGGCTCTCTCTATAAGATTTAACTTTTTTTTTATATTTTATTTTAGGCTAGTTATATAGGGAAAATTGGTTTTGCGGTTTTTATTTGGTTTGGTGAGAAAATCACTTACTGAGATGGATAGCTAAAGATCTGTAATCCCTTGGGCAAATGGAGTCAATGTGTCAAGCAGAAAGATCAAGATCAAGGTCTAAATTCAAAATTTTAAAGGGCAAGATAGCAGAGTCACTAAAGATCTTCAAAGGTTGATTGGTGAAGTGGTTTTAATCGGGATAAAGAGAAATTAGGAATTATTTAATCCGAGTAAGGAGAGAATTGGCAGGGGTCAATCAAAATTAGGGAGCAATTAAGGGTTCCCTAGTCTAGATATCAGCAGAAAACATTAAAATGAAAACCCGTCAATAACATAGTGCTTTTAACAAATTATGATATAAAAATTCATGATTTCACATTAAAATTTAGAACACATTTATGAATGGATGGAAGACATAATAAAATAGACATATAACAGTAGAAATTACTTCACTTCAGTGGCCCAACACATGAATCCAGTAATATGATGCTTTATTCCTTGAAATCCAGTATTCTGACTTCAACTTGATTACAAAAACCCTTAGGTTTAGAATATTCTAGCTATAGAAATCTTCATCAATTATCCACACTCAATACTTCAAATTATGAAGTATTTATACAAATTCTAAACTAGAATATCTTGAAAAAATATCAAGATTGGTTTACAAATATCTCAAATTGTATTACATAAATAGAACTTAAATAAAAGACACTCAAAACTAATGAATCTATTTGGCACAATATTTATGGATTTATGGTGACAAAGAAGATAAATTTGAATTTGATATCAACTCTCTCTTCATGTACTAAAATTCAGTTCCAGCTGTTCACAATAGGCTCTGCAAAAAGATGTGTAAAACAAAACTTTGCATAGTCTGAAAAATAGGTTGTGAAGATGAGCATGTATCTCTCATTCTATATTACCTGTGTAAAAAGTGAGATAGGTTTTCCTATATTGGCCTCATAGGAATTTAAACCTCCTCCTGGTTTGAAAATTTCATCTTGGATTGGTCACAATATTTTCTGCAAAACTATGACTTAAACAAGAAATTTCTAGAAAATGTCTCTCCCTGCTCTGTTTTCATCTTTTAACCTTATTGTTCTTTTAACTGTTTTTACTTTTACTTTGGATAAAATTCATTGTTGTTGGTAAAAAAAATTTCATCTTAGTTTAACCAATACTGCCTCCATGTTTACTTTTACTGTTTTACCTTGACTGCTCTGTTTTTTCTGATTTGAATTTCACTCTGACTTTTATCAGATACACTTTAACTCTGATGCTCTTTGACTGTTCTATTTTCATTGCCACTATGAATTCTTATTTCACTTTTACCATTCACTGTGCAAATTTATCTCTCTCTGCATAAATGAATTCTTTCTGTTCTGCTGCCTGGAATCTTTTGTTAAGGAATATCATTTAAAATTCATTTCTTTGTAAGTTTTTTAGGAGTAAACAACTTTAACTAGTATTAAAGTGTTTATCCCAATTCTCCTTTTGTTACTAACTTGCAAAAAAAAACATTAATTAATGAGACAGAGGTCTGCAAAGAGGTATTATGGCTTTGATGATGGGAAAATACTGTAAAAAATGGTTTGAACTGCAGCGGGGTTTCTAGGTTAGCGGAAATCTTTCTGAGGCTATGTTGGTCCTTATAGTACTCGGAGGTCTCCCTCAACGTTAATAGCAGTCAAAATAGGTTGTTTATGTTCAATTTAGGTTTAAACTGGAGTCGACAACGTTTTCTTAGGCTGGAAATGACTCTTTTTGTGAAAAATTCTAACAAACAGGAGGAAAAACAGTGCAGGTGGGTGTTTTTATTGGTTTTTATTTAACATTAAAATTCATTAATGCACAGTCTTATCACATTGATGGAAGGTTTGGCGTGCAGGAGGGAAAAACCGTTTGTGGTTTCCGCAACATTGGAGGGCGGTTTATGGTTTTACTCGGAAGGATGCGATCCAATGTTGAATGGACGCATGGAGGAGAGAGAGTGGGCGAAAACCACTCACATCGCAAATCCAAAATGGATTAACAATTGTGTCATTTAATTTGTGATAGGGATGATGGGTCATCGGATCTGTTGGGCGGATGTGAACAGTCATGATTTATCGATTAAGTTAAAGGGTAATGGGCTTGGGGCCCGAGGTTCTTTATGCGGAGGGGTTTAAGTTTTATACGTTTAAAACAAGTTTAAACGTAAAATATTATGTTTAACAGGATAGGTGGAATAATCACTTTACAAGGAAAATAGACTATATACAGATGTAAAGTAACCTTTGGGCGAGTTAATATAAAATATATGTCTTAAACCTATGGGGGAGCGAAGAATATGTCAAGTGGAGTATTTAAACCATAGGATAACATAATAATGTGTCTTTTGGATATTTATATAAATGAATTAATATGATACGAGATAAGGGAATATATGGGAATTAATACATTAAGTTAAATGTTAATATGAAATGTATTTGCGGAAAGACCAAATACACTAAGCATAGTGTAAAACATATGTTTTCTAAGCAAGATTTCATCATTATGAAGCCTAACATAACGTTTAACACTTATACTTAGGAAAAAATAATTTTTGTGGGTTTTTTGGGTATTTTTGTATGAAAGGGGAATTAGTCAAGGGGGTTTTACTTTTCCTAGATAAAAAGTGTTTTAAACTTAGGAAAATGGATTTTATTAGGCTAAAATGAATGATGTAGGGGAAGGGTTTTTAATGAGGTGAAATCCAATACCTTGGTCTCCCTCAACGTTCATAGCAATAGAAATAGGTTGGTTCTGTTCAATATAGGCTTAAACTGGAGTCGGCAGCATTTTCTTAGGCTGGAAATGAATTTTTTTGTGCGAAATTCTAACAAACAGGAGAAAAAACAGTGCAGGTGGGTGTTTTTATTGGCTTTTATTTAACATTAAAATTCATTAATGCATAGTCTTATCACATGGATGGAAGGTTTGGCGTGCAGGAGCGAAAAACCGCTGGCGGTTTTCGCAACGTTGGAGGGTGGTTTATGGTTTTACTCGGAAGGATGCGATCCAATGTTGAATGGATGCATGGAGGAGAGAGAGCAGGTGAAAACCACTCATATCGCAAATCCAAAATGGATTAACAACTGTGCCATTTAATTTATGATATGGATGATGGGCCGTCAGATCTGTTGGGTGGATGCGAACGGTTACGATTTATCGATGAAGTTAAAGGGTAATGGGCATGGGGCCTGGGGTTCTTTATGTGGCGGGGTTTAAGTTTTATACGTTTAAAACTTAGTTTAAACATAAAATCTTATGTTTAATGGGATAGGTGGAATAATCACTTTACAAGGCAAATAGGCTATATACAGATGTAAAGTAATCTTTGAGCAGATTAATATAATATCTATGTCTTAAACCTATGGGGGAGTGGAGAATATGTCAAGTGGAGTATTTAAACCATAGGATAACATAAAAATGTGGTTTTTGGATATTTATATAAATGAATTAATATGATACGGGATAAGGAAATATATGGGAATTAATACATTGAGTTAAATGCTGATATGAAATGTATTTGTGGAAAGACCAAATACACTAAGCATAGTGTAAAACATATGTTTTTTAAGTGATATTTCATCATTTTGAAGCCCAACATAACGTTTAACACTTATATTTAGGCAAAAATAATTTTTGTGTGTTTTTTTGGGTATTTTTGTATGAAAGGGGAATTAGTCAAGGGGGTTTTACTTTTCCTAGATAAAAAGTGTTAAACTTAGGAAAAGGGATTTTATTAGGGTAAAATGAATGATGAAGGGGAAGGTTTTTTAATGAGGTGAAATCCAATACCTTGGTGCCAGTTAGTCATTAAGCTGTGGGTCCGGTCCCACCAAAAGTCAGAGAAATGTTCTGAGCCTTTATGACTGAAGCTTTCAGTACTAGAACACATTGCGGGGAGGGAAATTAGTAATATTCCAAATGATGTTTATCCATGCCTTGTGAAACTGCTTTCTTCCTACCCATCATTTATTCTACCATTTTTTCCTTTATTTACATGGGTGCATTTGTGCTTGCAAACCCTTATTCATTTTTCTTTTAAAACTGGAAACTATCTAATTCTAACCTTATTTCATCCAAGGGCTTAGATTAAGCTGTTGAGCTCTTATTATTCTCTATTTTAACTATTGATCTACCAAGATTAAACTATTTGGCTAGATATTTATTCTCTATCTAACAACATGAAATTTAAAGCATGAAAAGTCAAGATTAAGTAGTTTGACCTTCATAGATTATGGCATTTAGGACAAGCTACACACAATCTTATTTGCAAAAGTAAACTAATAGTAGTGGCATTTAAACTTGCTTCACTTTCATGATCTATTTTTGATGGGGTTAATATTTAATATTCTTTTGATCTTTGTTTCTTTTTTTCCTTTGATTGTTCTTTTAGGACATACCCTCTTTTCATTTTTTAATTTGGGAATACATTTGCAGAAAGCAAAGGTATGTACAATATTTCAAGATTTTAACAGAGTCAATTCAAAATTATGAATCCTATATTTATAGGACCCTAACAGGTCAATCTTGATCACTTTTATTTTGGAGTGATTTCCATTGATGCAGCCACAACATGTGACACTGGGTTTAGCTAGTCCTAGAGATCCATGGATGCAACGGTGGGTCAAGAAAATGGCTAGACATGCTGGTCAGTCGTCATTCTCGTTTTCCACTGCGTTCTTAACTTGGCTCTGACGACAACATATCATCGTAGAGGAGCATCCATATGCAAGGATGGATTTCCGTGGAGATCCATATTTGATTTTACCAGTTGGCGCTCAATGGGGTGCTATAGGTAAAATGTTTGACCATGTTTTTTTTTTTTTTTGTTGAGTTTTTTACATATTTTTTGTTTTTGATGTTTCCAATACTAAACTAAAGATGTTTTATGTATGCATATGTGGGTAATGTTCGACCAGTGGGTCATGCACAGCAGGCGGGTGAACTAGCAGAGAGGATTTTCGAGAGAGGAATCCTTCGGGATTTGGATTTAGCTGAGACTCTTGCTAAGTTATAGCAGCATGTGGAGGGATTGACTCTCGAGATAACGGGTGTCCAGATCGAGGAGTTACCTATGAGACTACAGTGCCATACTATTGGTGTGCCTAGTTGTTGGATGAGGCTATTGCGCATGATAGCCCAAGTAGTGACATGCTATCATGAGCACTACTAGGTCTAATTATATTATGCTATGTCTGTATACATTTTGAGGTCATATGAAAAATGTCTTGGACACAATTTTTTGTAAAAAACTCGATTACATATCTATTTTACTTTTAGTGTTTTCCTATGGTTATGTGAAATCCTATTCAATTGTGTGATGTGAATTGAAAATATATCTTCAAATATGTTGCAAATGTCTATTTAACACATAATTCGCTAAAGAATCAGTTAAAGTGTCAAAGTTTATGGAAATGTGTTTATATTGGATTTAATGAAAATGTCTTTCCAAAAGACGAACTCTAAGGAACATATTATGAATATCTGGATTTCGGATAGTATAAACACTAGTAAGCTATAGTAAGACAAGTTGTGAGTCCAACCTGATGATGATCCGGTGAATGCCAAGTGAAATGGCATCAGAGAGGAGTTCGATCAATGCACTATACTTAGCGATATTGTTGGTGGATTGACCGACAAAAATCCCTTGGAAACTCACTAACTCGCCACTTGGAGTGAATATGGCCCATGTTGCAAAGGATAGATTCTATGAACTATGACTAGCACCATTGGCATAACCAACAAATGGTTCCAAAGATTCTGACATCTGCAAATAAATGCAAAGCGAATTACTAACCACATGAATAAACTCTGAAAGACACACTGTGACACACATGCAATCAAAGAATATATACAATATCATACAGTGTTTACTACGTAGAATCAAGCATAGTAATGTTTAAGATACAACCCATTCCTAGGCTACGAAAATGGAATCCCATCATAATATACCTACTCATAGGCACCCTTAGATAGAATTCACTTGAAAATATAGGGGTCGTTCCATAATGGTTTGAATTTTGCCTGTTCCTATCTTATCAGCTTCCTGATCATAAAGCAATACTAGGTCTCCTTCCGAGAAGATGTGAGGCTTGACATTGTGGTCATTTTGCACCTTGATTCGTCTCTTGTATGCTTTGTTGGACAATGCTGCTTCATGGCATATTTCATCTAGATGGATGAGATCTAAAAGACATGCCTCTTCATCAAAAGTGTCAGGTAGTGGGTCAATCGTGAGTTTCAATGATGGAATTTCACATTGTATCGGTAAGATAGCTTCCAGACCGTAAACCAACTTAAAGGGAGTAAATCTAGTTGTGTTCTCACTGAGTTTTGATAAGCCCAAAAAGCTGAGTATAGGATTAAATTCCAGTTTCATTTATGAACCACAATAATTTGTTGAAGCATGCACTTAATAATTTTGTTGATAAATTCAACTTTTCCATTAGCTTGCAGATAATAAGGGGTAGAATTATCATGCGACAATCCTAACTTGGTAGTCAAATCAGTCATCATGTGATTGTGAAAATGTTTTCCATGATTTGTGACTATGGCTTGCAGCACACCAAACCGTGTAACCACATGGTTAAAGAAAAATAACGCAGTTGTCTCGCCAGTGTTGTTAAATGTAGGAATCACCTCGACCCACTTGTTAAAATAGTCGACGTCGACAATAATATACCGATGCCCCCCGGTTGAGCAAGGATTACATGTCATGAAGTCAATGCCCCATTTTTCAAATGATCCAACAGCGACGACAGGATGCATTGGTGATGGCGGCATGCGGGTTTTACAATAAAATATCTGGCAATCATGATAACTTCTAACTGTGAGAATGCAGTAGTGAGATATGGTAGGCCAGAAGCAACTGGCACAGAGAATATTCTGCGTGGTAGCAAAGCCAGAAAATATCCACCACTATCACTAGTGTGGAAATCATTTAAAACTTTCTCAACCTCCTCATGATTGAGGCACCTACGTAAAATCTTATCGACACCATGATGATAAATTTTATCGCCAACGATAAAAATATTTGGCTTGGTATCAAATACGTCGTTGTTGCGAGTGAGAGGTATTGGGCCAGAAATTTTGGGTCTAGAGATAGATGAGGAAATATCCATACCACAGGTTAGATGATTCGATCAGAAACAAAGACTCATCTCGAATGGATGCTTCTATTGTAGATTTGATGCTACTTGAGGGAAACTCGCATATAAGCTCTGTAAATACCAAATAATTCTTTGATTTGGATTTTATGAATTTCAAATCTAATTCCTGCAAAATGACGATCCATTTTGAATATTCCCCCCCCCCCAGCAATTGACGTGAAAGAATGTATGTCATAGGGTTGCAATCTGAAATGAAAATGGTCTTCCGGAGCAGGTATAATGGAGAAATATTTGTATAGCATGAACAGCTGCCAGAGTGCGATTTTCAACATAAGTGTAATTAACTTCCATATCATTGATATTACAACTCAAATAATAGATTGGATTTTCAATCTCATCTTCTTCTTGAAATAAAACCATAACGATGGTTGTATCTGCCGCAGCGAGATACATGAAATAATCACTCCGATAATTTGGGGAATAGATTAATGATGCTCGGATCAAGGTATCTTTAAGAACACCAAAGGAAGCTTGCACAACCTCATCCCAATGGAATAGAGTTCCCTTTTTCAAGAGTCGAGTAAATCATTTAGCCATTTCGGCGTAGTTGGGAATGAACCTCCTTAGAAAGTTAGCCTTCCCTTGGAGTCTCTGTAACTGAAGTAGATTGGAAGGAGCAGGAAAATAAATAATTCCATGGAACTTCAATGGATCAAGTCGAATTCTATATTTCGACATGACGAATCCAAGAAAACAAAAAGAACTGAAACAAAACACACATTTGTGCGGATTGAGGTGTATTTTGTAGTGACAGCATCGTAAAAAGATCACTCTCAAATGTAGCGGGTGGTCACCTTGTTTCCGTGAATGTGCAGGTAAGTCATCCATATACGGTTGAACAATGTGTTTAATGTCATGGAAAGCATAATTCAGTGCCTTCTGGAATGTTTCCCCAATGTTCTTTAAACAAAAAGGGAGCTTTCCATAAGCGAATGTGCCCCAAGGATAGATAAAAGTTGTTTTATATTTGTCCTTTGGGTGAAAATTGATCTAATTATAATGAGAAAATCCATCCATGAAGGAAAATATTTCACATCTGGCACATTCTTCAATGATTTGGTCGATAAAGGGAGTGGGATAGTTGTCTTTTGGACAAGCATGATTAACATCTCGATAATCGACACACACTATAATTTTCCCATGTTTCTTCATGACAGGAACAATGTTAGAAACCTAATCAGTAAGTGGAACAGGGTAAATGAAACTAGCATGCAAAATTTTTTCAACCTCTACTTTAATGGCGACAACTTTCTTAGGATGAACAAGACGAAGGTGCTTTCATACTGAATTGACATTAGGGTACATTTTAAATGTGTGCTCAACAATGTTGGAATCGATGCTTGACATTTCCTCATATGACCAAGAAAATACATCTAGGAATTCATGGAAAAGAGAGTGGTAGGTGTCAAGTACATTTGGAGAACAAGATGCACCGACATGAATGTTTTCTACAACACCAGGTTTGGTTGAAATATCAATAGAAATTTTTTCTTCAATATTTGATGGGTTTTGCTCAGAAATGATGGCATGGATAGGAATATAATTTTTCAAGAAATCAATGATTGTAGGGTGATATAGTTCAGTTGGACTATCTTCATTGTAATCTGGAAGATGGGATTGTTGATGCGAATATGCCCATGGTTCTTCTTCTGCTCTCATCAGTTGAGAATACATGTGAAAAAGGATCAGAAGAAGTACCATAATCCAAATAACGATCAACCCAAAAAGTTGGCGACAAAGGATTTGGATTGGCCGCATAAGCTAAAAAGATTGATTACTATGTGAGCTCAATTGGAATTAGAAGCATGACTTCACCTAGCCTATCTATTTCGGAATCATTGGATATCTTCCTTAAGTCAGATGAAGTGGAATATATCATATTGCAGGTCTCTATTTTTTGCGATTTTCGCCAATGTCGCAAGTGACGGTAACGAAAAGGTGCCCATTAAGGAAGAATCCTTATTCCTACACCAATGTTCTGAAGAGATGGTGGGGATCCGTGAAAAAACATAACGCTTCCAATTTCTTGGGAACCAGAGGCGAAGAAGGAGATTTGATCAATGACTGTGATGCCTTCTTTATGGGGGAAGACAACCATACGAAATTAAGTAGATACAACCGTAACCATAGCATAAACCCACGATCTTCCAAGTAATATATTGTAGTCAAGGGGTCCATCAATGACCTCAACTTCAATAGTAATTGTTTTCCCCCCTAGTTCAATTTTCAGGTTACTGAGAAGTCCACAAGGCTTATATATATGACCATCAAAATATTTCAATGTCGTAGGTGATTGTGAAAAATTCGGCGAGCCAAGTGACTTCCAGCAACTCATAGACATGATACAAGTAGACGCGCCTTCATCCATGAATATAGTTTGATGAATGAGGCGATTCAGGACATGTAATTGAATAAAAAATGCTAATTTTGTTAGTAATTGTAGCATATAGCCTGTGTGGTTAAAGACTATAAGATTAGAATCTGTTGGATCAATTCCACCAATTTCCAACAACAAAGATTGCTTTTTGGAGGGACAATTCTGAATAACCTCAAGTGTTGACATAGTATAAGGTGACTAAGCCATATTTTCGACTACGCTATAATTTTGAGTTGCACAAGCTCGAGGGTTGAAATTCGATTTATGAATGACTCCCTTCGGTGGTTTTATTGTTAACTCGGGAATAATAGGTGGCATATCCGAATCAGTCAAAGTCAAAGTCGAAGTAGTAGGTTGATATATAGCCTAACCATTTGATGATGAAAGAGGATACTGTAGTATTTACTTCGAGTAGACACCAAAACATAAGTTTTGGGATTTGTGGCAGATATCATAAGTACTTGCGAACTAGAAGCAAGATCTGTAGCAACCATATGTGTTTCTAAGTTCAGAAAAGGGATTTGTCAACACTGTAGATCCAACCAAAGTCTTAAGAAGCTTTGATAATTCTGAGAGGTGAGGACAATCTCGCCTAAAATGCTCCTCATTACATATCAAACAAGGTTAACGAGGTTTCCGAGAAGAACAGGATGAATCAGATGATTTTTCCTACAGGGGTGAATTTTGTTTCTTCTTATCTTTCCCCTTCTTCTTACTTCCTAGTTTCTTATCACTTTTTCCCTTGTTAGATGACACGACATGTATTTCATAAGAAGATGGAGGATCATATGCAACATGGTTTTGATTTGAAACAAAAAGTGTAGAACCATATGGTCGACTTGCTGACGAAGTGCTAGCAGAACGAATCACACCATCGTCGGCATGAATGTCCTTACCATATGGAGAATGAGGAATAGTAAAATTTGGTCATGGTGCATTCGGAATATTTTCATAGAGCGTGCTAGACTGAGTATAAATCAAATCCAGATATTGGGCACGAGAAATTACTTTCTCTTCAAAAACAACACCACCTTTGGCCACGCCCTTGGTGATAGATGGAAACAAGGACTTTATAAACCACTCAGCTAAAATTTGATCAGGAAAAAATGTTTTAACCATTCGAAAACGATGATGCCACTCATGTATATGATCTGATATATGAGTAGCATTGGTCTGTTTAAATCTGGTCAAAATTTTCCTTCCAGTTTCATATATGATGGCCAGCTGGAAGTGGGTTAAAAAAGTAGTGGCTAAAGCTATAAAGTTGTTGAAAGAAGCTCGTGGTAATTCAGTATACCAGTTGCAGCTGGACCAGTAAACGTTCACTGAAAAATATGCAGTTTAGCAAAATCATCATTTAAGGAACTTGATTAACACCATAAATGATAAGTCATAATGTGTGTAGACGAATCTTCTCCATAATTTCCATTGAATTTCAAAATATCAGAGGGTAATTTGTGAGGAATCACCATCCACCAAGGTAATAATGAATGGGATCATTAGTGAGTCAGTTTAAATAAAGTAACTTTAATTTTGCAACAAACAGAAACTATCAATTGAGACTAGGTTGAGTGTAACTAGGGAAAGATGGAATTTCCTAGGCAATAGGCCGTTGTGCACCAACATAAGTATTTTGATGTTGGTAACCTAGATAGGGGTAAGTTTTTTTACCAAAACCTTGATAGGCTTGTTGAATAGGACCTAGATAAGCTTGAAACTGTTGGAATGGTTGTTGTGGATGCCATGGGATTTGATAAAATTGTTGTTTTCCGCCGGGATAATTTGGACCAGGTTGTGAATAGACAGGACTAGTAGAAGCCTGTGACAAGGGTAAACTAGCCTATGGTTGTGAAATTCCAGATACAAATGGTTGTTGTATACCAGCATGGGAAGATGAAGTCTGTAGACCCGAAACTTGAGGGTTAAGGGTTGAAGGAACCACCTGAGCAGTCCAAGCAACAACCAAGGAAGTAATAACAAGCATAGTAGGTACAGATGCAACAGGTGGAACTGGTTGATATTGATACACAACCATTTGTGGTTGAACAAGAAAGGTAGGCTGCCATTGACAAACATGCATTCCAACATAATATTGACCTAAAAACAAGGGAGTACTGCCATATGGCCCGAACATCTGTTTCCCTGCAGTATATGGAGTATAAGGATATTGCACATACTAAATTTCATATGATGGGAGTCCATAGATACTGGGTAATATGGAAAGTAATTGGATGGACCAGCTTGATATTGAGTTGATGATGTCAATAAAGGATCAAGACATTTAGTATGCATAAGAGAGGAACCAGATAAAATTCTAGATGATGACATGGGTGAAGTCCATAGACTAGAGGAGACACCAGAGTAGGTTCCATTTAAATCTTGGTAACCCAATTGGACGGATTGACCACCATAAAGATGAGACTCGGGTGTCGTAGAAAAAAATGAAGATGAATAAACAGTAGATTTTGTCACAAATGTAACAGATGGTGCAGTCTAGGATGTCATATCAACCATGTTTAAATAACCCAGTAAATACTCCAAATAATCTACGGGAACTTGAGACTGAGCAGGATCAACAGAAGCATAGTAGGTCAAACGAGGAAAAGATAGATAAATATGAAGCCCCAAACTAAAATTAGTTGGAGTTGAAGGGGTTGTCTCTTCCTGGAGTTTTTCTTCAATTGAAATCAAACCAGGTGGAAGTACTTTACCGTCAAGCCCGAGATAAATTTCAGGCAGTAAACTCTGCGATAAAGAGGAAGAATCAATAGTTACGAATGACTGAGGACAAGGTGGTTGTACGGGAACAACTTCTTATTGTTCAACTTCGGGATCAAGATGTTTTGGTAAAATAAAAATAGGTTCTGGATCGACTTCCAGTTGAACAAATCCGGATTTTGGATTTACCATTTCACTGGATTGAATTTCAGTATCCTCAGGTAACTGTGAGGGTTCCATCTCGACAGTAGCAGATAAACCAGGATTGGTAGAAACGACTCGAGACTCGGTACTCAAAGGATCGGATGACTCTAGTAAATTAGATGAAGATGTAACACCAAAGGTTCCAGGGGTATCGAACTTAGTAGGATGAGCTCACCTTCATCTACTAGGTGTAGCTTCTGGCACTAAGGGTGGTTTATTCATTTTCCTACGTGAACGACAGGGAAAGGGTTGATCTTCTTCCACGATTTTTGATTGATTTTAATACAAAAAAAAGGGTAATTCTAGGCAAAAGGTTTACCAAGCGACTGTGAACTACAATATATTTCCTGTTAGGGTCCTATAATAATAGGATTCATAATTTTTGAATTGAATTTGATTAGTCTTGTAATATGTACATACTTTGATTTCTGCAAATTGTTTGCCCATATAAGAAAAATAAAATAAAAAATATAAAGAGGGAAAAAGTCCTAAAAGAAAAATCAAAGGACTTGAAAATAAAAACATAAAAAAAGAATAGAAAAAATGGACCCCAAACAAAAAAGAGATAAGAATAAGACATGAAAGTGATGCAAGTCAAAATGCCACTACTAGTTACTTTTTACTGCAAAATAAATGATTATGTGCAGCTTGTTCAAAATTCCATAATCCATGAAAAGTTAAATAGCTTAATCTTGACTTTTTCATGCTTTAAAATTTCATGCTGATAGATAGAGAATAAAGATCTTGCCAAACAGTTTAATCTTGGCAGATCAGTAGTTAGGTAGAGAATAAATAAGGAGCTCAACAGTTTAATCTGAGCCCTTGGATGAAATAAGGTTAGAATTAGATAGTTTATTGTTTTAGAAGAAAAATGAATAAGGGTTTTGCAAGCTCAAATGCACCCATGCAAATAAAGGAAAAAATGGTAGAATAGCATATGGGTAGGAAGAAAGAAGTTTCACAAGGAATGAATAAACATCATTTGGAAAATTACTAATTTCCCTCCCTACTATGTGTTCCAGTACTATACCCTTCAGTTATAAAGACTCAAAGCATTTCTTTGACTTTTGGTGGGACCGCACCCATGTCTTAATGACTGATTGGCACCAAGGTATTGAAATTCCCCTCATTGAAACCCTTCCCCTGCATAAAAAACCCTTTTCCCTTAATATCACTCATTTTACCCTAATAAACCCCTTTTGCTAAGTTAAAACAAATTTTTACTTAGGAAAAGTAAAAACCCCTTTAACTAATTCTCATTACATTCAAAATACCCAAAAACCCATTAAATTTTTTTTATCCTAAGTTTAAATATAAAGATATTATATTGGGACTTTTTAAACTATTATCCCTTTATTATGTTTAAATTAAACTTAGCTTATTTTTTATTAACACTTTAACTTATGTATTAGCTCCCCATTAACCTTTCCTCTCTCGTATTATATTAAATCCCTTTAAATAATATCCCAAACCTATATTTTACTTTTAACCTATGTTTATTATTCCCCACATGACATATTATTCCCGCCCCCCATAGGTTAAAACTATCCCTATATATATTAAACCCGCAATGGAAACATTACACGTATACATATTTTGTTTGTTGCATATAAACCTTACCTACCTATCATATTCAACATAAAAACTATGTATTAAAACATTACATTTTAATACATTTTCTGCTCCACCGCATACAAATCCTGGGCCCCATGCCCATTACCCCAGCAACTTTGTTGCTTAATCCTAACTGTTCACTCAATTCCTCAAAAATCTAATGGCGCATATCTCCCATCGCAAATCTCATAGTGTGATTGTTAAACAAAATGAAATTTGTGATAAAAGTTGTTTCGGCGCTTTATCTCTCCTCCACGCGTCATTTTATTATTGGATCACATCGATTCAACGAAAACTGTTTACCGCCTTTCAATTTTGTGAAAACCGCTCGACAGTAATTCTTCCCCCCATGCCCAAACCGCTGATAATTTGAATTGACTAGCAGTTAATGTGATCACTGTTTAAATCAAATTCATTATAAAAACAACTGAATGCACTTATTACAAGCTTTTTGTTAACTTTCTGCTCATAAAACCTCTCCAAAAACGAGAAGAATGTGTTGCCACCCCTGTTTCAACTCATAAACCAAAAAAATTCATCTAAATCAACCGCTACAATCACTCAGAAGCCTCCAGACTGCTTATAAAGGCCACAACAAGCTTTTGAAAGCTTTCAACACACAACAAACACTTTTCCGTAGCAAATTTCCTAAGTTTACAGGTATTCTTCAGAAAAAATACCTATCCATCCACCTGAAAGAATTATACTATTAAATTGAAGCCTTTTAAAGCCTGTCTACCTAAAGAACAACCATATTTCCACATAGATTCATCTTGGCTATAAACCATGAGCATTTCCATAGTTTCTGAAGCTGTAATATTTTTTTTAAAGAAAATTTGAAGTGAATTTAGGCATTTGCAAACTTAAGAAACCCTCTGAAATATCCAAAGCCTTTCTACAGCACTTAGAAAACCCTTTTTTCATAAGCTTTGATGTTTTAGGATTGCTTCATCAGCAGAAAATTGCACTAAACCCTTGATATCTTTTTGTTGAGCCTGTAAAGGTAAAGAAATTGGTTTTTTAAAACAGAATTGATAGTTTGAGTCAGAGTAACCTAAATTATACCTTTTTTAGTCCAAGATAAATCCTTTGTTATACTTAAAATCCTTTTGTAAACAGTTTAATCTTACAGAAGTAAGTCACAGACCTGAAAAACATAGTTTTAAAGATCAAGAGTGGTTAAATTGATAAAAAAACATATCCATGGCATCCAAAAGCATAATTGTAATCAAACCTCTACAACCTCCTGTTGTAGATGTGGAACATACCCCATTGGCTGATGCAGACTACAAAATCACAGATCCTGTAACTTAATTTAACCTCCTTGAGCTCCATTTCCGGAGCCAAGAGAAATCCTTGGACCAATTAGATGATGTGCTTATTTGGGAATCAAATTTGGCTAAGTATGTTGTTCCTCACACCCATCAATTCCTAGAAGCCATCATATTCTTCCAATCTCATTATTCTCCAGATCAAAGAGCCATTGTCAATTCTGAAAAGGAAGTATTGTTTACCATAACAACTGAATCTATAAACCAAATGCTTCAGTTGCAGCCTGAGCCCATTGCAGACCCTTTATCTATTGAAGCTCTAACAAAGTCCTATTTGGAATTAGATTTTCCCAAAAGATTCCAAATTTTCAAAACATTTATGCACTCCTATGTGGAAATTCCAAAGCTTAATCCTCCTTAGTCCTCTTCTAAATTCCCAGAAGGAACCAGACACATCATTTCTATGTTGTCTTTCATACTTGGATATTTCACAAATGAGCATATTGATGCATCTATACTTGGTTTCCTGTCCATTTTTGTACCTGGTCAGCCCCCTGCATTCATCTACAATTTTGCCCAATATATTGCTGATAGTATACATGAACAACTTGTCAAATTACCTACTGAAGGTGTCTTTAGATATACTTCATTTATTTTCCACATGTTACTTTACTTTCAGTCAGACAAGTTCCCTATAAATCTTCAAAAGATGGATATAGAAGGAAATGCATAATCTATTATTTTTTGGACCTCCTTGATCAGAAAGGAGTCAAAAGAGTTCACATATGCAGAATTTACAGATTGTTTCATTCATCCATTGGTAAATTTTCTTAAAAACAGTGTGCAACCTAGGATCAGTGATGAAATTAAGAGGGTTTTTCAGTTGTTTGAACAAAGCAGGACAAGTGATTGTTATTTATATCAAAATCACATTGAGATCAGAGTTTATGGGACAACTCTCATTCCTTACAAGTTTCCTAAGTATTTACCTATGAGGTTGTTTTCTTTAGAATATATAAGACAAATTTTAAACTTAGATTCTGTAAATTTCTTGGCTGCTAAAAATAAAACCCAGTTTAAATTGAAGAACCAAGTGGGTCCCTTTATATGCAATAACAGAGAAGCGGGTATAGAGGCAGAAAAGTAGTTGTTAGAGTACAAATTCAGCAAAATTTTACTTTGGCACTATGATCCTTATGGTATAATAAGAAAAATGAGAGTGAAGTTTAAATTAAAACCCTACATTCATGAAAAGAAGACTGAAATTGAGAAATTTTCTAACCAATCTGAATGGTTAGAAAATACACTGGTAGAAGCTGACAAGCAGAGTGATACTAGTCACATTCTGCATACTCCAGCTCAGGAAGACAGAGGTATAAAAAGAAATAGGGAAGAAGGCTCATACACTGCTGAAACTACCACAAAAACAAAGTTTAAACTAAGGTACAGCAAGAAGCCCAAGACAAATCCAACAGATAAAGAAAAAGAAACAATTGAGGTTATATATACAGAGATTCCAGATAAATACATTGTGCCTCCCACAGTGATTGAAAATGAAAAGCAACCTACTACTTCCAACACACAGTTGATCCAGAAACATCATAGTGTGGAAGTATCATCATCAAAACAGACATAGGACAAAGATATGGACATCAAGGAAAGGTATAAAGAGATCAAGGCTAAGAATGAGGAAATAAAAAATGAAATTTCTTCTCAATACTTGAAGCAGACTCCTGGCATACAAAATAGGCTACTTTCAGCCTTTGACTACAAAAACAAGAAATTTTTGATGACAATACTTCAACCCACAATGCCAACTCCCAAAAAAACATCTGATTACAAAAAGGTTGATTTTGAAGTACCATTCCAAGACATTCATCCCTTGGACCTGTTATCACTCCAGTAAATTCTTAAGTTGTGGGATTTTTGTTTTTAAGTCAAAGAATACTAGAGGTAACCACAAACCTACTTCAAACTCAAGGATCTAGCCTTCCTAGGGTTCAGAGAAGGCTCTCTCTTTAAGATTTAACTTTGATTTAGTTTTGAATATTAGGCTAGTTATTAAATGCAGATTTGGTTTTGTTTTGTTGGATTTGGTGGGAAAGTTTCACTTGGAGGGTAAATAGAGGGAAATATACTTGTCCATTGGGCTATGGAGTCTAAGTCAAGCTAAAAAAACTAGGATCAAGGCCTAAAAGGTCAAATGTCTGCAGGGCAAGGTAGATGACCCTTGGAGATCTTGGGAAAAATGGTTTTTGAGGTGGTATGATCAAGATAAAGGGCACTTAAGAATCCTTAAATCCGGAAAAGGGAAGTAGAAGATAGAGGTCAAATGGGAGAGGGAGCAATTAAGGGTTCTCTACACCGAAAATAAGAGGAAAACAAAGAAATGATAACTAGTTAAAAACAAGGTGCTATTAAACGTGTCTTGTAGTAATACTCCTAGTTATACATTTAGATTTAGAATTAAAACACAGATGTATGCATGAAACAAAAGAAGATAACAATGACAAGTTTAAAGAGAGTACTTCTCTCCAGATAGCTTATCACAGGGATCTTGAAGTATGATGCCAAAAAGGTCATCCAGTCTGTTGCTCAAAATCGAAAACCAAAGCCTTCAAGTCAATGAAAATATCTATAGTAATCTCCAGAAATTTTATTCCACCTAAAAAATACTTCAAAGAGTGAAGTATTTATATAAAAAAATTACAAAATATCCTAGATGACTTCTAGGAATAAACTTAGGAAAATTAAATCTTTTACAACAATAATAGTGACATCTTGCTCAACAAACTAGCACGCTATCCTATTTTATTCAAAATAAATAGAAACAGTTTGTAGATAAGAAGCAGTTGGCTGCTTATGTGTCTTACCTGCTGGCTTTTTAGATATTTTTCAAAATCTAGTTGCCTTCATTGATACTCTTTCTCGCTGATACTCTTTATTACTGATCCTCTTTCAATTCTGATACTCTTTACCTTCAGTAAAACTGTCTTCTTGCTGTAAAAATATATTTTTACTGTGAAATCAGCAAACAGATTTTTTGTTCTTCATGTGTTTGCCTTCTTCATAGAAAATCAGTCAATGCCTACGACTCCTCATTTTTAGGAATTCTAATATTATTTAGTTTCCTAAAATTTTCATCATCCTCGATGTACCTGGAAAATGTGGGTTTTATGACAAACAAATGTTCGATTTCATACTACAAATAAAATAGATCTTCAAAACTTTTTAGTAATAATTTCCCTGTTGGAATTCCTTGGCCTATTGGCTTGTTCACCTGCTCTTGCTTATATAAATACCAATATCCTACTTTTCTTTGCTATGATAGTTGCAAAATTATCTTCATTTCCTCACTGATTCTGGGTTGTTCTGCTTTTGTCAAGATGGTGATCAATGGATGCACAAACAACTCAGAAAACTCTGAATAACTGAATTCGGTCCCTTCTTTTTTGAGTATAGATGTCCAGAAGACAACTGATAGAGGTTTCCTCTATATCCAATTTCTGAAGTGAAATATGAAAGTTCTCTGATTGAAAGAATAGAAACAAGTGTAAAAGATAAGAGGTATATCTGAGTACCCCTTCCAGTTGAAAATTAGATAATTGATAGTGAATGCTATCAGTTATAAAACCAGCATAGTCAAATATGACTGAGGGTGACTGTCCTGGAGAAAATGTAGACAAAAATCCCAATATTGACTCATCAATATGTTCATCGATGAAATATCCAAGTATAAAGGAAAGCATGGAGATAACATGCGTAGAACCTTCAGGAAACTTGGAAGTTGAATATGGAGGGTCTAATTTTGGGTTTCAACATGCAGAGGCATGAAATTCTAGAATATCGTAAACCTTTTAGGAAATTCTAAGTTAATGTATAACTTAGTGAGGGCTTCAATGGATAATGGTACTGGTTGTGGGTCTGATTGAAGCTGCAAAATTTGGTTTATAGACTCTGTTTTAGTAGTAAATAGGACTTCTTTGTTTGAATTGACAATAGCTCTATGTTCTGGAATGTAGTATTGGTGACACAGTCTGATAAGTTCTTGACAAGGGTGTGTCAAGGGGACTAGATATTTGGGAAGATTGGATTCCCATAGGTGAACATCTTCTTGATCATCTAGGGATTTTTCAAAACACCAGTTGTGTATGTCTAACAAATTGAACTCAACTATAGGATCAACTATTTTGTAGTCGATGTCTGCTAGAGGAATATGCTCAATATCAACAACTGGAGGCTGCAATGGATTGACTACAATGGTAGTATTTGGATTCATGGGTCGAGTAGCTTTGGGAGTCTTTGAACCTTCAGATTTGTTTCCACTCTATTTTTTAGGCATCTTAACTAGCTTCTGCAAGCTTAAACTATTTGCAGAGGAAATTTTACTATAACAGAGGATTGGTTAGGCAAATTCAGAAAAATAGAAAGTATCTTTCAATTTGATGCTTAATTAGGTCTTTCCAATGAAATTTTGAGGCTAAAACTGGTCAAACACGGAAAACACGGGTTTTTTGAGTCTCTTGGCTGCAGATTGGGCTCAAATTTTGATAAAAAAGGCTTTTCAGAAAATATAGGGCACCTGCAGAGGATTTTTGGCCTTTAGAGCTTGAAATTGACCCTAAAACTGTGAAAAAATGATAATTTTATTTGAAAAATGGTGCGCAGCGGATTCTAGTATTCCTGGAAAACTTTTTCCAGGGTTTTGCCTATTTCTGGGGCTTTTGGGCAATTGAAATTAATCAATTTCGTTTTTAGAACAAATTCTTTTCTTTTAAAGGTCTTTTAAATTGACAGAAGGTTAAATTCCGAGAAAAATACTTGTATTTGATGCAGATATATGTTTAAATAGAATATACTTCAGTCTTCTGGTCAAATTAGTTTCTTCGAAGGTTGAACTGGAGCAAGTGAGGCTCCTTGGAAATTCTTGTAGGTTTCTTGGGCACTTTCAGAGGTTTTGGGTGTAAAATGTAGGAAAAAATGGCTATCAGGGGGCTCTGTGCAAGCTTATACAGAGTCAAGAGGGAAAACACTGGCTTAAACGCAAAATATAGGTGAAAAATGCCTATACAAAGGTTTTATTAAACAGTATGAATTTGCATTAAATGCAGGTCTAATCATGGCAGGAAGTGGTTTTGGATTGCAAAGGTTTTTTAAAACAGGCGGTTATCACATGGGTATCGAGCGGTAAGTTGTTTTGAACAAAACCCACGCGATCCAATCATATAGAGCCACGTGGAGGGGAGGGGTCAGGGAAAAACAACTTATTTCGCGTGGATATTGTTTTTGATCAGTCGTGCACTTTTTCACGCGATATCGCTTGTCGACCTTTGGATCAAAATTGTTGAAGCGAATGGTGGAGATTTGCTTGGGAGTTGCATCATGGTAAAAAATGTGGGACCGGGCTATTACATAGGCAGAACGGTTAATTTTTATGAAATAAAATAGTTTAAACCACGTTTAAACCATAATCTCATTAGCGTCGGGGGTTTATTTATGGCTTAAAAAATTGCAATAATGTTTTAATTTATATACAAGGTGGCAGGCTTAATGTTTTTATTAAAACATTTGTTAAAATGCTTTTAATAAAACATAAGTGGACGGGGTTTATGCTGCAACATTTTATTAAAAATGTTTTCAAAATGTGGATAATAATACGTTATTTTATATAGTTTTTTTAACTTTTTTGAATAGTTAAACAACTATAGGGCGGGATATTTGCATATGGATAATTTTTTAGACCAAAGGAATTTTATTTTGGGTTTTTTATTTAAGCACATGGGATAATATACCTTGGTCAAAAGCTTATAATAGTGGGTTTTTGGGGTTTATTAGATATAATGGAATTAATAACATAGGAAAGGGTATCTCTTGGGGATTTAATAAAATATGTTAAAAGTTAATATGAAAGGGTAATGTAAAACAAAATACACATTATCTCCAATTATAAAATAATTAAGAATTTTCTCATATTTATATTTCTTTCAATAATACTTAGGATAAATGTGATTTTGTGGGTTTTTATGAATGCTTATGAAGGGATAGAGTTAATTATGTGGAGATTACAATTTTACTAAGTAAGAGTGTGTTTTTACTTAGGAAAAAGGGGTTTTAGTACATGAATGAAGGGTAAATGATGATAAATGAGGATTTTTAACATAAGAACTCAATATTTTCAACTAACCAGTCATAAAGCCTTGGGATCGGTCCCAACAAAAGTCAGAGAAATGCTCTAAGCCTATTTGACTGATAGCTTAGAATACTGAACACTTATGGGGGAGGGGAAATTAGTGATTTTTCCTGATGATGTATTATGTACATGATTACTCATTTGCTTTCTACCTACCCAACTTCTATTTCTAACATTTTTTCTTCATGTTGCAGGTGCATTTAGGCTTGCAACCTTAAAACATTTTCTTTCAAAGTATAAAACTATCTAAATCTACCTTATTTCATCCGAGAGCTCAGATTAAACTGTTAAGCTCCTCATTATTCTCTACCTATCTACTGATCTGTCAAGTTTAAACTATTTGACAATCTTTATTCTCTATCTAAAACATGAAATTGAAATCATGAAAAGTTAAAATTAAACTGTTTAACTGATCATGGATTATGGAATTTAGTGATACTCTGCACATAATCATTATTCTTGCAGTAAAAGTAACATTAGTGGCATTTGGACTTTCTCACTTTTAGGTTTTATTTCTCTTTTTCTTTTGGGGTTTATATTTTTCTAAGTCCTTTGATCATTCTTTTAGGAAATTTTACCCTCTTTTTTATTTTTTTTATTATTTTTCATTTTCAAAATATGGGAAAACAACTTGCAGAATGCAAGTTATGTACATATTTACAAGACTTATCAAATTCAATTCAAAATTTTATGAACCCTATTATTATAGCACCCTAATAGGATCAAATTGAGTTCCATAAACAAAGTTCAGAGATGATATATTCCACAATGAATACAAAAGCAATGAGTGCTCAAAAACTTCAAAGTACTTTTATAAATGTGAGAGACCAGCTTAAAGTTGAAAAAGCTTCTTCATATGCCAAGGATACCAGAATAAAATCTTTGGAGGAGTTAGTAATTGAGGTAGGTTATGACCCTAACAATGTAAAAGCTGCAGAGGAGTGTTAGCCTCTCCCATAAAACAATCATAAATCCAAAATAAATTAATAAATTAAATATTAGAAGTTAGGAATTTATGCCTAACTCTCTAGATTGGGTTGTTCATCTAAGTTAGGAGTTAGTTTAGGTAGCTCCTATATTGGTCTGTGTTTGGTTGAGAAATTGTCTCAACCAAGGTGTCCAAGATAGCACACACTATCTTGATACATAGTCTCCTCGTCTATTTAATTGTAATATTACATTCTTTTAATAATGAGAAAATATGTGAGGAAGCCTTGAGGCTGAAGCATTTTCCTCCATGACTGTGTTTGGGTATAAATATGTGTGTTTTTATGTGTGTTAATGGTGTGTGATTATTCAACATGTGCTATCGGAGCAGTAGCCTGTTTAGGAATCCATTGTTAATAAGGTGAATGAGTGTTTGAGAAGGCCGGTCGCTATAATGAGATTGTTAAGAGACACTGAAACTATTGTTGTAAATGGTGATGGTTTATAAATGCAGCACGATCAAGTTTAGATGAACTAAGGAGCATAGAGAAGGAATTGTCTATTTTGAGCTTGGAGGAGGTCGCAACACAAGGCTAGATCAAAACGCTAAGCAGAAGCAATGACTTTCATCATAGTCGACGTGTTGGAGACTGCCAACTAAAGTTGTGAAGATCAAGCTATGGTAGGTTTTAAATAAGGGAATCGACATAATGGTATTTATTTAACGTACAGGCTAGAGTTGCAGTTTTTTATATAGTGGCATTATTGCAATTGACGTGACTGTGAGCCAAGTGAGATCAAGCCGAATTATGCTTTATTGTTGTGATTCGGGATTACAGGTGTTTCACAACTGTTTCTTTTCGCAACTGTTATTTTCCCCATCTCTGACTGCTGCATATTTGAAACCTGAGTACAAGTCTATTTACTTACTTGCCGCATCTCCAGAAGTTTATTTCGACCATCAAATAACTAGAAATCTCACGAAGTGTGTTTTACGCTAAGGTGTAGATTGGAAAGGGATGAAGAGATTCTAGAGTTTATAGAAATTATCAAGGGCCTTCCCAAGTCTAGGGTTCAAAATTTTACATTATCCTTTTCTTCTTTCATTTCATAAATTTGCGCAAATCTATGCAACTACAACATGGGAAATAGCTACTAGCTCCAAGTATCTGAAGTCAAATCCCTTTGCAAATCATCGCTATTTAAAGGAGAGAAGTGTGCTAAAGGTGCACGTTGAAGGGTTGCTGCTATGTTCAACTCAGTTTGTGTGGAGCAAAACGTTTGTGAGCTTGCAGTAGAGAGGTGCTGATGTGTGCAGTAGAGAGGTGCTATGAAGACCTGCGTGGAAGACTGATATTTAATTAACAACGTCCATTTATCCACTGCCAATTTCCTCATAGCGCCTTTAGTATATTAAAAATATCTGTGAGAGAATATGTGAAGAAGTCCTGAGGCTGAAGCCTTTTCTGCCAATGTTTTTTCTTTGGTTTGTTATGTGTGTTTTATGTATTTTCTGAGTAATTTTATTTTCAATATGTCGTATTGGAGCTGATATTGTTGCACTCAGAAAATAGTTGAAATTACCTCCTACAGAACATCCACAGGCCAATGAGATTCTACAGGAATCCAATCAAAAGGATGAAATGATGAGTCTTATATTACAATTGACAGCACAAATTAAAGAGATGGAGATTGAGATGGAAAAATTGGTCCAAGAAAAATAAGCTTCCAAAGAAAAAAATGTCCATCCTACTGTAATTCCTATGGTGACCACAATAGTGCCATCAACTCTAGCGGAAGAACTAGCTCCAAAAGTTCCATTGGCTACAACAGTGCTTGTAACTTCATCAACAACTTCTGCCACTAAGTCTTCCACTTCAGTAGTCCAGCAATTAGATGAGGCCACCAAATTAGTAAAGGCAATGTAGGAAATGTCAATAAAAACCAATGAAATAAACAGATTAAGGGAGAAAATTAAAAATCTAGAGGATACCAAAAAACTTGCACATATTAATGCCAAAACTAAAGAGCAAAAAGCTAAAAGATTGAGTGAACAGTTAAAGAAGTTGGAAACAGAGTTGACTTTGAATGAACCCATGGCACATATTAAAAATAAATTATGGTCCAATATCATTGAATTAATCAATGATACTTGGTCATAAATATAGGTGATTTATGAACAGAAGGACTTACTAAAAGAAGCAAGGGAAGAAATACAAATAACCAAAGAAGAGTTGGGTACAAAAACTGAAGAGGCATTGGAAATTATTAAATTCCTCAATTCCAAAAACAAGAAAGAATTGGATGAAATTGGAATAACAGACAAGAAAAAAACTATACTTGAGGTAAGAAAAGTAATTTCCAAAAAGAACTTGATGAAACAATTGGAAGAAAAGTGCCAAAACATGGATATAGAAATTACCAGGTTCATGGTAAAATTTGACATTTTGAGGCAGAAAGGCCTTCCAAATATTCTAGTAATCAATGATAAATTGATGAAACAAGAAGATTATAAAAAAAATATAAGGGAATTTGCCAATCAATAGGTTAAAAAATTAGATTGGTAGGGAATCCCAAGAGGGAAAGTTTTGCACAAGAGTATTGAAAATCTGTTTTACTTACAGCATGAAGTAAAACACCTTTTTGTGGTCAAACCGACATTTGTAAGATACGTTGAAGCTAATGAAAAATTCAGAAAGCTAAAGAATATCAAAGTGCCAGAAGCTGAGTTATGGGAGAATGTTGGAACAGGGTATCCTACGAGCTGCGAAACTAGTCCATTTTTTACTTTTGATTAGATTTATTCTAGCGCAGGGGTTTTGGGGTGGGTCAAAGCCTCGAAAGCATTGTAATGGGTAAAAGGGTAAACCAGGGGTCCAAAAAACCTTTTTCACTATGGACTATAGGAAAAGTTCAAGACAAATAGATTATAAATAGAGGAACATTTTGCACAGAAGGTAAGAAATGAAGAGCTATTGGATGCAATCTCATGGTTTAAGCTTTCGTTCATTAAGCTGGGGAAAGGACTCCTAATGGTTAGCATTGGGGGATCCGTAGTCCAGTTGTGTGCGGACCCTGCTGCTGTGTGCACAGGCTGGGAAGGGGATTGTAAGAAGGAACTAATAAATTGATGAATAAGAAAGGTTGATAGAGAATTGAATCTGTGAGTACTATCTGTGTGAATCTTGGTAATTACTGCATTGTGCGCATTCTATATTTAAACTGCGAAATATTTGTGTAAGTGTGTTTTCTGTATCTAGATCTGTTATGTTTTGTTTATGAAATATTGTGCTACTGTCATAAAAGTATATAATTATAGAACTAGCGCACGTGGATGTGAATAGAGACCTCCTTTCCCCGCAACAAGGAAATCTCGGTATCTCGTGTCGAATTCATCTGAATTGCCTTACTCATTCCTTTCCCGTGTGTTGAAACTGTTCAAAGACCAACGATACTACTGTGTGAGACTTTGACCTACACAAGTAGGCTGCTGTGCGTCATTAGCATAGGGGTTTGTTGTTCTTGTTGTAAGTAAACCTTGAACCCAAACCTAGGTCGCACCTCGACAATAAATGGTTCTACTGGCCGGATTTGGAGCATTTTGAGAAAGTGACCCAGTAATGACAAGAGAATATTGGAAGCCTGAAAGAAAGGAAATTGAGGACTAGTGCGAAAAGCAGATCTAGGAATTCACGATAAAAGAAAATCGCAGCGAGAAGTTAACGACAGAAAGGTGGAAAAATAGGTACATTCTCAGAGAAAGCTACAAAATATTCTTTGTATCATTTGCAATTGAGCTTCAGGAGTGGTTGTCCAGACTCTTAGAATTCTAGAAGTGTTGGAAGGACGAACGAGTTACTCAGTGGACCCTAGAGCTTATCCAGCAGCTGGAAAGAACTGATAATACTATCACGTGCACAGTAGATCACTAGGTGGACAGTGTGCTAGGAGGATTTGTTACATAATTTTCCATTGATTAGTTTGTCTCGTACTCTGAGGCTGAACGACGATTCTTTAAAGGGTTCCAGGGAAAATTTCTGAGGACATTACCGTTGCTGATTAAAATATTACTGTGTGAAAAGAGCATTCTGTGTAGTCATACTGACTGAATGACCTCAGATCAAGATGGAAGCGCGACGCGCAGTGGTAAATACTATCGAACCAACCTTAACGGTGGGAGATCTGCCTATAATCTGTTGCAAGAACCGGCTGCGCAAGATCCCCGCTACACTGCCGCCCAGGTAGCACAAAGGTAAGAACTCACCCATACTACCAACCCCGCTGGACAACGATATGGATGCGCACCTGAGACTACCTACCTTCAAGGGGGTAGGGAATGAGGATATGGACCGATTTTGGTTTGTTATAGATTCTGTTTGGACTACACAAAATGTGGCAAACGATACAGTGAAAAAGGCGCAGCTGTCCCTGGTGTTCGAGGACAGAGCACTAGACTGGTATATGAGATACATTGTCCAAAATGGGAATGCATCTATTCAGGAGATCAAAGACGCTCTGAAGCAATAGTTTCGAAAGCCAAAATCTTACTCTCAGTTGGTAGTGGAAGTAAAGGACTTCAAACAAGATGCGTCTAAATTGGTGTGGGAGGCTGATCAACGATTGAAGAGGGAAATCAGGGAAGGAGGATTCAAGTATGACGATATACAACATACATAATGGTTCATCGTTGTGTTGTTACCTCACTTGCGCATGCCAATGAGTCACCAAACCTTTGAGTCGTAGGAAAAAGCTGTGGAAGTCACTATGAAACTAGAAGCTGCACCCAGAGAGGATATGTTGGTAGGGGTCCAGCAAATTCAGGAACAGCTGGGAGCTATGCATATGGAAATTTAGAACCTGCAAAAGAAGTGAGGAAAGGACGCCCGCACAGATCTATGGTGCATACGATGTTGGGTATCTAGCCATAAGAAGGATCAATGCCCTCTACTAGAAGATTACATGCAGGTGGGAGGACCTAGTCCGATACACCCAGGATCAAGTGGGGAACCCATCCTGTCGCCACCAAGCTCGAGCAGACCTACGCTATGGTGCGACGACTGCCATGTAGCAGGACTGCATGATACAAACCATTGCCCTTGGCTAGGTGCGTATGTCCCAAAACTGAATCAACAATGGTGCATATTCTGCTGGTCGGTGAGACACGATGAGCAGAACTCTCGCACTTATGACTTGATGATAGATCATGGGAGCTTGTATAGGGTACAATCAAACCCTGCGTCGCCAAGAACTTCCGCGAAATTCGGAGGCTCCCCAGTCAAGGGCAGAAGAGGTCGAGGGGGAAGTGCAGGATGAGGACGTGGGAAGCTAATCTATTATAACTACGAATAGGTAGGACACTTTTCCAGAGAATGCCCAAATCCCACTAGACCATCGTGAAAATATTGTAGACAGCTGGATCATGTGGCTAAGGATTTCCCAATATTAATGGCCAAGATGCAGGACAAATAGCCCACCCCTACGTAGAATGTGCAAATATTTAAAACCAAGCTAAGGAATGTAGACCCGAGTGTGAAATTCATGACATGCAGTAGGAAGGTCACCCAGGGAGGAAAGGAAGTTCTTGCCTCTCGAGAAGGATTGAACATCAAAGAACAAGAACCACTAGCAACCCCCACGCAGCTGCGGACGCACCTCAAGCTAGAGGAGGGGGTTGAGCCCTTTATGTAGGCATGTCTGAAGCTGCTACGTAACCCACAAGCCATAGAGAACCTTCAATAATTAATGAATAGTTGTGCAGCTCAGCCCAATCTGATTCCCGGGACCAAGGATGTACACAAACTATACAGCTATAAAAAACGCATCGGAAGAGAAATGTGGTTGACTGCACAGATTGGTGACTACGAGATGGATCAAGTTATCTTATATCTTGGATCAGATGCAAATGTATTACCAAAGAAGACATGGCAATGAATGGGAGAGCCTAAATTGGAATGTTCCACCATCCAGCTGCGAATGGAAAATCAACAAAAAATCATCCCTCTAGGAAGGCTCCCAAGAGTCATGGTCGATATCGCAGGGGTAAAAGTTCTGGCTAACTTTGAAGTAATAGAAATCGTGGAAGATGCGGATCCCTACCCTGCACTCCTAGGACTGGACTGGGCTATATACATGGGGGGTGTCATCAATCTAAAAAAACACAGCATGGTGTTTAAAAATAACGGTTCGCGCGTAATAGTACCAGTGGATCCCGCAAAAGGCGCACGGTATACCGAACCAGCACGCGACGAGGAGGCAATAGATCACATTTAAAAATTGACTACGCAGGTCAAAGAATGGATTAACCCCATGACAGAAGGAGTACTCTGCTGGGAAAAGGAAAATGAATGTATTTCTGACTCTGATGAGGAACTGGAAAATTGGCAAGGTTAGTTGCACGAGGTTTCGGCGCTATGATGTCTTTGGGTCACCAGGAACTTCCGCCGCATCTCTGTCAAGGTAAGATACCTGCCCTACCATGATGACGCAGGTAAAACTAAGGAGTTTTTACGAGAATTTGAAGCCAAATTTCTCGAAGAACGCAGGCTAGAGGCACTTCCGCTAGCCCTGCGCAAACCACCTGCACGTTGGTGGGATACACAGGGACCGGTATACCGCACTTGGGAGGAGTGCCAGGATAAGATGATCCTGCGACTTTGAGCCCTAGCTGGGAGATGGGTCCCGAGGTTCTTTGGGTCAGAGGACCCACGCAGATGATTACTGGCCTGGAAATCACAAGGGTACAATAGGACCCTGACCAGACAAGATCACCTGGTTACCCATCACCTAGGCTTGCATTCGACTGCGTGGTATTTAGATGCGGAGCTACACCAGCCCACACACAACTAGGGGAATTTGCGAGCTGAGTCTCTACGAAAATTTCAGGTGATAGAAGGGACAAGGATGCTTGACGCAACCTGCTGCACATGGACGCCCTGACCAAGGGAAAAGCACGCCTATCAGGAAGTATGGTGGCCAAGCTGCTGGAATGGTACCTGAACCTTATTAAAAAGCACCTGGCGTCAGATTTAATTCGGGGTATGCGAAAAGCACGCAGGCATCATCCAAAGTCTGAATATCCATGGGAAAGCCCTCAGGTACAAATAATGACTGTCAGCCCACCGCACTTTTGTAGGAAGGGAACCTTACCATTACGCAAAATGGATGGCTGGCCATCAGTACGGAAATTTATGGTAACTTTGTTTCGGACGATCGATGGTAAGTTTCAAGTAAGGGTTACTTTGCCATTATATAGCTCCGGACAGTATACGGTCAACAGGATAACTACACAACGGGCTCCATATTGTCTCTACACCCTACCTCTGTTATCCTCCTGCTGGATTTTTGGGATCGTTGATGTTTTCGGGGAGGCCTATCCTTTTGTTGCTATGGCGGTCCCTAACCCGTCGAACGCTTCGGCACCTACTAGTTTAGCACCCGCATACATCATGTTGAGGGGGTCTGTGGATGCCGAGATTGATCATATGATTGGTCGCTGGCCCCCTACAGGGGGAATTGACTTTGAACCCCGCGCGGGGAGGAACCACAGCTACACGACGGGAGTTCCCGAACTTCACAACCTGGGAATGGACGCAGGGCCCAGCCAGATGGCCTCGGGTGATACCAAAAAGGAGGGTATGCAAATGCCCTAGTTCGCCACCAACACTGTTGCAGTCAAGTCACAGCTAGTCCTGCGCAAGGAAGGAACGAAGCGATATAGGGATATGTTACGACTTCTCCGCAGTCCCAGATTACTGACCAGCGGAAGCCATATTTGTTCGGTCCCTCGCACTTTCATAGTTAATGACCACGCCCCAACAACCACGAACCTACAAATAGATGTGGCACAACTATCCAAAGAGGTGCTACAAGGATTATACACCGCTGTGTTGCAAGAGATCTGTCACCGTGGCCGGACTACACGGCAGCAGTGTGAAATACCCCCAGAAGTTCGGGCACAACGGGTTGCATGGATCACAGAAGCAACAAATATTGTTAAGGAGCAGCTTACTCAGGGCGCTCAGTTGGTCGAGAAGGCTACGCAGCTCTGGATAGTGGTCTGGTTCCACCCCATGCTTCAGCGTATATAGGAAGACTTACGATGAACAGAAGCTGCTTTCGATCAGATTGAAGCTACCTTGCCCTCCCACGTCTCTGTGCAGCGTCTAGCCTTCATGAACACGATTGTGGATCTCCGCCGTGCCAAGCACGTCTTCAAGAAATGGTTGAAATCATGGGGCGATACCACCCTCCAGATCTCCCAAGATGCTCATACCGCCATCGCATGCCTCCACCTGATGTTAGAACAAGTTACCACAGCTCCGGACGACCCTGCCTCCCTGACGCTTGTCAACATCGCACAATGAGATGCTACCCAAATTCAAGAAGTGTTCCCTTTGCTCCTCATCGCTCTCGATACCTTGCGTGCGCAGATAGTAGCCACACCACCATAGTGACTCGGGACGAGTCACAAGATTATGTTAGGGGACTGTTGGAACAGGGTCTCCTATGAGCTACGAAACTAGTCCATTTTTTAATTTTGATTAGATTTAGTCTAGCGCAGGGGTTTTAGGGTGGGTCAAAGCCCCAAAAGCATTGTAATGGGTAAAAGGGTAAACCAGGGGTCCGAAAACCATGGTTTGCAGACCATAGGAAAGTCTAGGATAGATTATTATAAATAGAGGAACATTTTTTATTGTAAGGTAAGAAATGAAGAGCTATTGATGTGAATTGTGGTTTAAGTTTTCTGTTGGGTTTTTGGGGAAAGTACTGCTGCTGGCTGTGTGCGCGAAGATCGATAGTCCAGCTGTGTGCAGACCTTGCTGCTGTGTGCATAGGCTGGGAAGGGGATTGTAAGAAGGAACTGATAAATTGATGAATAAGAAAGGTTGATAGAGAACTGAATCTGTGAGTACTATCTGTGTGAATCTTGGTAATTACTGCATTGTGCGCATTCTATATTTAAACTGCGAAATATTTGTGTAAGTGTGTTTTCTGTATCTAGATCTGTTATGTTTTGTTTATGAAATATTGTGCTACTGTCATAAAAGTATATAATTATAGAACTAGCGCACGTGGATGTGAATAGAGACCTCCTTGGCTTTGCGCAGAACAAGGCGATATGGGTATCTCAGGGCTGAACGCAACTTTGCTTGCCTTACCTATCCTTTCTCAGGGTGCGGAAACCTAGTTCCAACACCCATCCATACTACTTCGGGTGAGACTTTGACCTGCACAAGTAGGTCATTGCCAAAAGGGCCAGTAGTATAGGGGTTTCTTGGAAAACCTTGAACTCCAAACCTGGGTCAAGACCCCTTAAGCCAACAGAGAAATTAACAAATTTGTTTTAAAATCCAATTGCAGTGAGGAATATCAAAGAAAAGATAAAAACTAAGTTGTTATTTTTACTGCAATAGTAAAACAGATTTTAACAGTAAGAAAGTGTATCAGCAATCAAAGAGTATCAGATGAAAGATGAAGAGAAAAAACAGATTGAAGACCAAAATTCCAGCGTGAGGGACACCTCAATTTTCCAGCTACAACCCAAATCCAAACAACAAGCTATTTAATTTCAGTAAATAGGACAGCTTGCAATCAATTATGTAGTTGTCACTATCTTCTTACAAGAAGATATTTTATTTGCCAGGAAAAATTCCTAGGATTGTTCTAGGATATTTTATACTAGTTTTTGCATAAATACTTCATCATTTGAAGTATTAGGTGTGGATTAATTGCTGAACATTTCTATAGTCACATTTTCTGAACCTGAAGGGTTTTTTGTATCAAGTTCAAGTGAGCAGACTGGATCAAAGGAAATAAAGCATCATGTTACATGATTAATGTGTTGAGCCACTGAAGTGAAGTATTTTCTCATGTTATTTGTCAATTTTCTTATGTTTTCCATCCATTCATGAATGTTTTCTAAATTTTAATGTGAAATCAGGAATTGTTATCTCAAAATTTGTTAAAAGCACTCCGTTATTGACTGATTTTCATTTAAATGCTTTCTACTAATATCTAGACTAGGGAACCCTTAATTTCTCCCTGATTTCGATTAACCTCTACCCTTTCACTCCTTATCTGGATTAAATAACCATTAGTTTCTTTTTATCCCAATTAAAACCATTTCACCATCAGTCTTTGAAGATCTTAAGTGACTCTGCTATCTTGCCCTGTGAATATTTTCCTTTAGACCTTGATCCTAATCTTTCTGTTTGACACATTGACTCCATATGCCCAATGGAAAACAGATCTATAGCTATCCATCTCAGTAAGTGATTTTCCCACCAAACCAAATCAAAACCCCAAAACAAATTTGCCCTATATAACTAGCCTAAAATCAAATATAAAAACAAAGTTAAATCTTATAGAGAGAGCCCTCTCTGAGCATTAGGAAGGCTAGATCCTAAAGTTTAAAAGTAGTTTTGTGGTTACCTTTGATATTATTTAAACTATAATCATAAATATCACAACTTTGAGAATTATTAGAGTAATAACATACTGGTGACTCCACTGGGGAACTAACCAATCCTCAGTTTTAAATTGATCTTAAAAGAAATATTTTCATTTATCTTTTCACCTTAAGATTTTTTTAATAATTTGTGAGTATATTTTCATAAAAAATTGTAATTATGGCTTCCAGAAGAGTCTAATATACTAGGTCCAATTTAGATCCATAACCTGCTATCATAGTAGATAATCCTGACAAAATTGGAAGGAAAAACAAAAAATTAGAGGATCTAAGTAATAAAGTTTCATCAGTCAAAGAAAATTCCCTTCCAAAACAACTATCAAGTTTACAAGACATAGAATTTGATATAAATTTTGAACAATCTTTATTTAGAACCAAATTAGAAAGTGATTTACATAACGCTGTAATAGATCCTGATTTTATTTCATTTATTGAAACTAAGAAGGAAACTGTTTCAGTAAATTCTAAGGAAAATATTTTTGAAGTTTAAGATAAGCTTGATGCAATAACTGCTACTTTAATTAAAGAAATATATGAAGCTTATTTACAACATTCAGTTGAATTAAGTGCTTTATCAGCCTATACCCCTAAGCCTTCTACCACTCATTTAGATACCAACTGTTAGGGTCCTATAATAACAGGATTCATAATTTTTGAATTGACTTTGATTAGTCTTGTAATATGTACATACTTTGATTTCTGCAAATTGTTTTCCCATATTAGAAAATAAAAAAATGCAAACAGGGTAAAAGTCCTAAAAGAAAAATCAAAGGACTTAAAAGAAAAATATTAAAAAGAATTAAAAAAATGGAACCCAAACACAAAAAAGAGATAAGAATAAGACATGAAAGTGATGCAAGTCAAAATGCCACTACTAGTTACTTTTAACTGCCAAATAAATGATTATGTGCAGCTTGTTCAAAATGCCATAATCCATGATGAGTTAAATAGCTTAATCTTGACTTTTTCATGCTGATAGATAGAGAATAAAGATATTTCCAAACATTTTAATCTAGATTAGTAGTTAGGTAGAAAATAAATGAGGATCTCAACAGTTTAATCTGAGCCCTTGGATGAAATAAGGTTAGAATTAGATAGTTTCATGTTTTAAAAGAAAAATTAATAAGGGTTTGCAAGCTCAAATGCACCTATGTGAATAAAAGAAAAAATGGTAGAATAAATTATGGGTAGGAAGAAATCAGTTTCACAACTCATGTATAAACATCATTTGGCATATTACTAATTTCCCTCCCCACAATGTGTTCCAGTACTAAATCCTTCAGTCATAAAATACTTAGAGCATTTATCTAACTTTTGATGGGACCGAACCCATGTCTTAATGACTGATTGGCACCAAGGTATTGGATTCCACCTCATAAAACCCTTCCCCTTCATAAAAAACCCCTTCCCCTTAACATCACTCATTTTTCCCTACTAAAACCCCTTTTCCTAAGTCAAAATGCATATTCACCTTTGGAAAAGTAAAAAATCCCTAAAATGGCACTTTTCCTAAGTTTTCAAATGTAAAATGTTAACATTGGCCCCCCCCAAAGAAAATCCCGCCTAAAATCATGTTTTAACACTATCCTAAGTGTATTTTATTTCCTACATTTTATTTCATTATTAACATGCTAATATAATGGATTAGCTCCCCAAAATACCCTTTATCCCATAGTATATTAATTCATTTTATATTACATAGCCCAACCCATATGTTAATATTAAACCTATGGTGTATTTTTCCCACGTGAATATTATCTCACTCCCCATAGGTTAAAACTATCCCTTTATACAAATAGCCTGCAATGCAAACATTACACATACAAATATTCCATTTGCTATGTAAAAACCTTTACCCGCCTATCACATTTCACATATAAACTTTATATTAAAACTATGTTTTAATATTTAAGTTCAATCCCATCGCATAAAGAACTCTCGAGCCCCATTCCCATTAACCTGCATCTTCACCATTAAATCTTGATCGTTCTCTTTCACCCACCAGATCCAACGATGCATATCTACTATTGCAGATTTGATAGCGCAATCGTTAAACCAAATGAAATTTGCGATAAAATTTGTTTTGGGCCATTCTCTCTCCTCCACGCATCACCTTTTTGTTGGATCGCATCGATTCATACAATACCATTTACCGCCTTTGAACCATGCGAAAACCGCTCAGCGGTAATTCACCCCCCTCCCCCCGCGCCCAAACCGCTCCTAATTTGAAATGACTGGTAGTTAATACGATTACTGTTTAAATCAAATTCATTATAAAAACAATTAGATTCATTAATTTCAAACCTTCTGTTGCTCTTTTTTCTCGTAAAACTGTTCCAAACTGAGAGAAATACGTTGGCACCCTTGTTTTTACTCATAAACCAACATAATTCAGTCAAATTCATTGTTGTTATTACTGAAAAGCTTCCAGACTGCATATAAAGTTCACAACAAGCTTTTGAAAGCTTTCAACTCCTAACAAACCCTTTTCCACAACAAATTTCCTAAAAATCACAGGTATTCTTCAGAAAAAGACCTAACCATCCATTGAAAGAAGTATATTGTTGAATTGGAACCTTTTTAAGCCTGTCTGTCAATGGAACGACCATATTACCTCATAAATTCATCTTTGATGCAAACCCTGAGCATTCCCACAGTTTCTGAAACTGTAATTTTTTTTTAAAGCAAAATCTGCTTGATTTAGGCATCTACAAACTTAAGAAGCCCTTTGAGTTATCAAAATCCTTTCTACAATACTCAGAAGCCCTTTTTGCATAAGATTAGATGTTTTAGGATTGTTTTCATCAAAGAAATTTGCAGAAAAACCCTTGATATCTTTTCATGAGTCTGTAAAGATCAAGAAATTGGTTTTTAAAACAGAATTAACAGTTTGAGTCAGAGTAATCAAAATTATACCTTTTGCAATCCAAGATAGAACCTCTGCTATACTTAAATTCCTTCTGTAAATAGTTTAATCTTACAGAAGTGTCTCTCAGACCTAAAAACAAAGTTTTTAAAGATCAAGATTGTTAAAATTGTTAAAACAAACCTATCAATGGAATCCAAAAGTACAATTTTAATTAATCCTCTACAACTTCTTGTTGTAGATGTAGAATATACCCCATTGGTTGATGCATACTACAAAATCACAGATCATGTAACTAAATTTAACCTCCTTGAGCTCCACTGCTGGAGCCAAGAGAAATCTTTGGACCAAGTAGATGATGTGCTTATTTGGGAGTCTAATTTACCTAAGTATGTTGTTCCTCACACCCATTAATGCCCAGAATCCATCAGATTATGCCAATATCATTATTCTTCAGATCAAAGAGCCATTGTCAATGCTGAAAAATAAGTATTGTTCACCATAACAGTTGAATCCATACACCAAATGCTTCAATTGTAGCCTACGCCAAATGTAGTCCCTTTGTCCATTGAAGCTCTCACAAAATTCTATTTGGAGTTGGATTTTCCAAAAATATTTTAAATATTTCAAATATTCATGCCCTCCTATGTAGAAATCCCCAAGCTCAACCCTTCATATTCCTCTTCTAAATTCCCAGAAGGAACCAGACACATTATCTCTATACTGTATTTTATCCTTGGTTACTTCATATATGAACATACTGATGCATCTATACTTGGTTTCCTGTCCATTTTTGTGCTTGGTCAGCCCCCTGCAGTCATCTACAATTTTCTAAGTATATTTTTGATAGCATCCCTGAACAACTTGTTAAATTACCTACTGAAGGTGTCTTTAGATATTCCTCACTTCTTTTCCATATGTTCCTTTACTTTCAGTCAGGAAAGTTTCCAATAACTCTTCAAAAGATGGATGTAGAAGGAAATGCATAGTCTATTAAATTCTGGACATCCTTGATCAGAAATGAGTCAAAAGAGTTTACATATGCAGACTTTACAGATTGTTTCATTCATCCATTGGTAAATCTGCTAAAAAACATTGTGCAACCTAGAATCAATTATGAAATCAAGAGGCTTTTACAGTTGTCAGAATAGAGCAGGACAGGTGATTGGTATTTATACCAAAATCACTCTGAGATTAGGGTTTATCAAACAACCCTCATTCCTTACAAATTTCCAAATTATTTACCTATGAGGTTCCTTAGATGTAAAACTCGGAATATCCACAGTCATCATTTTTAGTCTACGTTTCGAGTCCAAATCAAGACTCATCATCAAGACTACATTTTGGTCTTGATGATGAGTCTTGATTTAGACTCGAAACGTAGACTAAAAATGATGACTATGGATATTCCGAGTTTTACATCTGAAAAACTACACCACAGAAACCTCCAATCTACCTATGAGGTTGTTTGCTTTAGAATATATAAGACAGATTTTAAACTTAGATTCTATAAATTTCTTGGCTGCTAAAAAGAAAACCCAGTTAAATTGAAGAACGAAGTGGGTCCCTTTATATGTAATAACAGAGAAGTAGGTATAGAGGCAGAAAAGCAGTTGTCAGAGTATAAATTTAGAAAAAAAATTCTTTGGCACTATGATCCTGATGGTATAATAAGCAAAATGAGATTGAAGTGTAAATTAACTCCCTACATTCATGAGAAAAAGCCTGACATTGAGAAATTTTCTAACCAGTCTGAATGGTTAGAAAATACACTGGTAGAAGCTGATAAACAAAGTGATACTAGTCACATTCTGTAGACTCCATCTCAGGAAGACAGAGGTACAAAAAGAAATTGGGAAGAAGGCTCTTATACTGTTGAAACCACCACAGAAAAAAATTTTAAACTCAGGTACAACAAGAAACCAAAGATCAATCCTGCAAATAAAGAAAAAGAAATAGTGGAGATTATAGATACAGAGATTCCAGAGAAAGACATTGTACCTTTCACAGTGATTGTAAATGAACAGCAACCAGCCACTTCCAATACACAATTGATCCAAAAACAATAGAGTGTGGAAGTTTCATCATCAAAAGAGCCAGAGGACAAAGATAGACATAAAAGAAAAGTATAAAGAGATTAAAGCCAAAAATGAGTAAATTAAGAATGAAATTTATTCTCAATACTTGAAGAAAACTCCTGGCATACAAAACATGCTACTTTTAGCCCTTGATTATAAAAACAAGAAATTACTGATGACAGTGCTTCAACCTACAGTGCCAACTCCCAAAATAGCAACTGATTACAAAAAGGTTGATTTTGAAGTACCAGTCCAAGACATTCATCCCTTGGACCAAATTTAATTCCACAAACATAGTTCAGAAATGATATATTCCACAATGTCTACAAAAGCAATGAGTGCTCAAAAGCTCCGGAATATTTTGATAAATGTCAAGGATCAGCTTAAAGTTGAAAAAGCTTCTTCATATGCCAAGGATACAAGAATCAAATCCTTGGAGGAGTTAGTAATTGAGATGGGTTATGATCCTACTAATGTAAAAGTTGTAGAGGAAATAATAAAAAAGAAGAATGTCGATGTTGCAGCACTCAGAAAATAGTTGAAATTACCTCCTACAGAGCATCCAGAGGCCAAGGAGATTGTACAGGAATCAAATCAAAAGAATGAGATGATGAATCTCATATTGCATATGAAAGCACAAATAAAAGAAATAGAGATTGAGATGGACAAATTGGTCCAAGAAAAATAAGCTGCCAAAGCCCAAGAAATACCTGCTACTGTAATTCCTATGATTACAATAGTAGTTCCATCCACTTTAGCAGAAGAACTAGCTCCAGAAATTCCATTAGCAACAGTAGTGCCACTAACTTCATCTACCACTTCTACCATTGAGTCTTCTACTACAGCAGTCTAGAAATCAGATGAGGCCAACAAATTGATAAAGGCAATGGAGGACATGTCCATACAAAACAATGAAATAAACAGGTTGAAGGAGAAAATTAAGAATCTAGAAGATGCCAAAAAGCTTGCACAGATTAATGCTAAGACTGAAGAACAAAAGGATAAAAGGTTGATTGAACAACTCAAAAATTTGGAAACAGAGTTAGCTTTGAAAGAACCCATGGCACATATTAAAAATCAATTATGGTCCAATATCATTGAATCATTCAATGATACTTGGCCATCAATACCGGTGATTTATGAACATAAGGATTCACTGAAAGCAACAAGAGAAGAAATACAAAGGACCAAATATGAGCTAGGTACCAAACCTGAAGAAGCATTGGAAATTATTAAGTTCCTCAACTCTAAAAATAAGAAGGAAACTTGATGAAACAATTGGAGGAAAAATGTCAAAACATGGATATAACCATCACAAGATTCATGGTAAAATTTGACATTCTGATGCAAAAAGGACTTCCAAATATTCTACTAATCAATGATAAATTGATGAAACAAGAATATTATAACAAAAAGATAAGAGAATTTTCCAAAGAACAGGTAAACAAATCATATTGGCAAGGGATACCAACAGGAAAAGTTTTTCACAAGAGTATTGAAAATCTGGTTTACTTGTAGCATGAAGTAAAACACCTTTTTGTGGTCAAACCAACATTTGTAAGATACACTGAAGCTGATGAAAACTTCAAAAAACTAAAGAATATCAAAGTACCAGAAGCTTAGTTCGGGAAGAAATTAACAGATTTGTTGTAACTCTAATTGCAGTGAAGAAGATCAAAGAAAAGATAAAAACAGAGCTGTTGTTTTTACTGCAACAGTAAACAGATTTTAACAGTGAGATAGTTTTATCAATAGTCAAAGTGTATAAGAAGTCAAAGTGTATCAGATGAAAGGTAAAGATCAAAACAGATTGAAGATCAAACTGCCAGTGTGAGGGACACCTCATTTGCCCAGTTGCAACCCAAATCCAAACTATTTAATTTCAATAAATAGGACAGCTAGCAATTTTTTATGTAGTTGTCACTATCTTCTTGCAAGAAGATATTTTATTTTCCAAGAAAAATTCCTAAGATTGTTCTAGGATATTTTGTACTAATTTTTGTATAAATACTTCATCATTTGAAGTATTAGGTGTGGATTAATTGCTAAATATTTCTGTAGTCATATTTTCTGAACCTGAAGGGTTTTTTGTATCAAGTTCAAGTCAGCAGACCGGATCAAAGGAAATAAAGCATCATGTTACAGGATTCATGTTTCGGGCCACTTAAGTGAAGTATTTTCTCATGTTATTTGTCAATTTTCTTATGTTTTCCGTCCATTCATGAATGTGTTCTAAATTTTAATGTGAAATCAGGAATTGTTATCTCAGAATTTGTTAAAAGCACTCTGTTATTGACTTATTTTCATTTAAATGTTTTCTACTGATATCCAGACTAGGGAACCCTTAATTGCTCCTTGATTTCCATTATCCTCTGCCTTTTCACCCCTTATCCAGATTAAAGAATCCTTAATTTCTATTTATCATGATTAAAACCATTTCACCATCAGCCTTTGAAGATCTGAAGTGACTTTGCTATCTTGCCCTATGAAAATTTTCCTTTATACCTTGATCCCGATCTGTCTTCTTGACACATTGACTCCATCTACCCAATGGGTTACATATCTTGAGCTATCCATCTCAATAAGTGATTTTCCCACCAAACCAAATCAAAACCCCAAAACCAATTTTACCTATATAACTAGCCTAAAATTAGATATAAAAACAAATTTAAATATTTTAGAGAGAACCCTCTCTGAGCATTAGGAAGGCTAGATCGTAAAGCTTAAAATTAGGTTTTTCGTTACCTTTGATATTCTTTAAACTATAATAAAAAATCTCACAACTTTGAGAATTATTAGAGTGATAACACCAACCTTATAGAATCTATAGGTTCATCACTATTCACTACCACTTCATCCATTATTTCCACCACACTTCATTCCACAGATTCATTTTTTCCAAAGCAACCATTTCAACCTAGAATATTATTCCCATCCTCCACCACCTCAAGCCCATCCACTAGTTTTTCTTTTGCATTTTTCAAGACATCATTCTCATTCCCAAGCACCTCTTCATATATCCCAATTTCATCTTCTAGCATCTCAACCACATTTTCTAGTACATATTTTTATATTCAATATCATCTACAAGTTCTTTAACTACATCAACAGGTACTTCTAGCTCTTCCCCAAGTACTTCCAACTTACCTCCTAACCAAGCTAGAATCCAAGCCATGGCTGCAAGATATGCTCCCTTGGTCCTACCAGCACAGTTACATGACATGCCCCAGGATTATCAAAGAAAAATCCCTCAATTTGATATAAATACTCACTATACTGCCCAATATCATGTTAATAAAATGACAGATTATTTTGAGTTGCATGAAATTGATGAGGCTGATGTCCAAGTAAGACATTTTGCCCAAAATTTAATTGGTGAGGTTAAAAAATGGTTTAAAGGTTTAAATGCTAGTAGTATTGCTGATTTAGTAGTTTTTCATAGCTTATTTCTTAATAGATGGGAAAAGAAGAAAAATCCACTACAAATCTTATTTGAATTTTAAAATATAAAAAGAACACCAAATGAAACAGTTCAAGATTATTGTACTAGATATAACAATATTTATAATGCAATTCCTGCTAATCTTAAACCTCCTCCAGACTCTGTCCTTGTCAAATTCCCTGATGGGTTTGATACAGATATAGCCTATCAATTAAGAGAGAGAAATCCAGAGACCTTAGAGCATATGAAAAGTAATATTGTTAGTGTAGAAGCAAACCTGTTAGCAAAGAAAGCTAGATTAAGGAATGAAAGGAGAGTAACAATAAAAGAGGAAACATCTACTTCAGATTTAAAAATAGGTCAATTAGAAAAAACATTAGAGAGAGTGATGGATAGGTTAGATAATATGGAAAGGAAGCCACTGTGGGATAACCAACAGCAAGGACCTCATATTAGAAATCCCAATTTCAGGAAAAACACCAACACTAGAAAATCTAGAGAACTGGCACCTGACCAAACAATAAGACCACCTTTCCAAGAGAACTATGCTGAAATTTTTCATCAAAATGAAGATGATGAAGACACCATAAATATAATGGGTATTAATGATGATAACAACATTTTTCTTACACAATAAGACCATGATTTATATGAATTACAACAACTGCAATTAGATTCTGATGAGTCTTTTGATTACAAGCAAGGTTATGAGTTTTCTATCAATGAAGTACATAAGAAATATAAACTTAGGAGCAAGAAAAATATAGATCCTTTTATTAATAAATATGTCCAAACACAAAAAAAGAAAACAATAGAGGCTCCTACCACTAAATTTCTGCAAATTCTCCCTAGGGAAACCAAGAAAAACTCTAGTTCAACTTAGAAAGTATTAAGTCCTAAAATTTCACCTAGTTCCAAAATTGTTGAAATCACAGATGATGTTTTCCAAACATCAACAGATTCATAAAAATATATTGCTGCAAAGACAACTAATTATGCTAAAACAACAATTTTAGACTTCAGAATACCTACTGCTGATCCAAAATTAGCTGATTCAAAAGCTGCCACTGCAAAAGCAGCTACTGAAAATACAAAATATACAAAGACATCTATTGCTTCTCAAACTGTCCTTGAAAATAAAACTAGAAATAGTAAGACAGTAGAAACACAAACAGAGAATGAGAAAATAGTTGTAGAAAAAGAAGACAAACCTACCCAAATTACAGTTACAAAAGAAGAGATAATTCAACTAGGAAAATCACAAGCTCCATTTAATATCCAAGATGAAATTTCCAAATTAAAGATACCAATTCCTTTGACAGAGTTGGTAAAACATGACCTATACAAAACACCTATCACTGAAACTTTAAATATGAATGATGGAGAAGATTCAGTAAATCTAATTGATGATCAACCATAATTAATCTTTGTCCTGATGTTAATGGGAAACACCAAGATGGAGCAATTCCACCTTTCTACATTTGCTTAACTATTCATGATCAGATTTTACGTAATGCAATGCTAGATTCAGGGGCTTCACACAATTTGATGCCAAAAGAAATAATGGAAACCCTGAATTTAGACATCATTAGGCCTTACAAAGATCTCTTTTCATTTGATTTCAGCAAAGTGAAATGTTTAGGTTTGATTAAAGATTATGTGTTACTTTAGTTTAATATCCTAGAAAAATAATATTCATGGACATTGTAGTAGCTGACATCCTCCCAAGTATGGAAGGCTCTTATCTCGCTCATGGGGAGCTAAATTGTAGGGATCTCTACAACTTGATATGTCATATAAAACAATATCAGTTTTTGGCCAACCAAAGAAAATTTACAGAGAAACATTGATGAAGTATATGGTTAGTAGTGTAGAAAGACCAAGAAATTATCCTATTTACTCTATACCTAATGATATGGATTCATTCATTTTATGTAACTCTGAAACTAGCATTGAAAACAATACTAAACTAAAAGAGAAAAACAAAGCACTAGACAGTGAAAACATTTTTCATGAATCATTATGGCACCTAGATTTTGATGGATTAGTCAATAAATTAGGAGCATGAGTAGGATTTTGGATACATAATATGGAAAAAAATCATACAGAAGGTCATGCTTTTAGACTAAATTTTAAATGTACAAACAACATGGCTGAATATGAAGCTTTTATTTTAGGACTGCAGATTGTTAGGAATTTATGAGGCAAAAGAGTGTCAATTATGGGAGACTTGGAGTTAATTGTGAAATAGATAACCAGAGAATATTATGTTTATAATCCAATATTAAGCCGATATAGAGATATTGTTTTAGATTTGATTAAGGAACTGCTGGAATGTGACTTTTCTGCAATCCCAAGAAAACAGAACATACAAGCTCACTGCTTAGCAACTTTTGCTAGTAATTGTAATATGCCATTCCAACCAAATCATAGATACACTACAGAAGTTAAACACGGGCCTACAATTCCAGAAAATCTTAAATATTGGCAATTTTTTTCACAGGATGAACAGATTTATCATTTCATGAACAATGAAGGAGAATTTCAGGGTTGTAATATAGACACAGACTGTAAAATAGATCTCAATTTACATAGTGATATTGCAATAAACAAGGTAGATGTAAATATTTTAGATTTTGCTAAACCTACTAAGTTTAGTCAAGTAGACATAGATAATTTAGAGAAAGTAGAGATTGAAGAGTTAGCAAATGATGAATTTGATATTTTACACCTCAAGGACAATTTTTTACCAAAAGGATTAGCCCCTTTAGAAGATCTATTTGACTCTAATGATGTGGCAAGAAAACCTAAAATGGAGCCACTAAGATCTGATATTGAGGAGTGTAATATAGGTACAGAGTTAAAACATAAGATGATTAAATTTTCAAAAGCTTTACCTCATGAAGAAAAAGAAAAATACATAGCTCTTTTTAAGGAATTTCAGGATGTATTTGCTTGGAGTTATGAGGACTTAAAATCCTATGACACTAGCATAATACAACATAAAATACCTATAAAAGAAGACCAAAAACATTTTAAACAGAAGCTTAGAAGGATTAATCTTGTTTTGATGCCTTTAATTGAGAAAGAGGTAAAGAGAATGTATAAAGCCAAAATAATTGCACCAATCAGATATTCTGATTGGGTTTCTAATCTAGTTCCCACTAGGAAAAAGATAGGAGAAATTAGACTATGTGTTGATTTCGGAAATTTAAATAAAGTGTCCTTAAAAGACAACTACCCCCTACCAAAAATGGATCAAATTCTACAGAGGGTGGTTGGTTCTTCCAGAATTTCATTGTTAGATGGATTCTCTGGATATAACCAGATTCTCGTTCAACCAAAAGACCAAGCTAAAACTGCTTTTACCACTCCATGGGGCACTTTCATGTATGTGAAAATGCCTTTTGAGTTAATGAATGCAGGAGCCACTTTTCAAAGAGCCATGGATATAGCCTTTGCTAAGGAAATTCATGAATTCCTTGTGACTTATTTAATGTTGTGTAACCAGCTCCAAAAATAGAAGAAAAGAGATATCAACGCCTTAGAAATAAGCCACTTCGAGGGGGCAACCTCCAATACATTACATAAATGAACAATTCTTGGATGATACAATTTACAAAACCTCCTTTCTATATATAGGAGTCCATGGGGCCATAATGTAATCCTAGTGGGCCACAATGTAATCCTAGCTGACCTAACAATAATAATTTAAGGGCACAATAATAACAAAATGGGGGTTACAAGGGTACAATAATAACAATAAGGGGGGTTACACTAACAATAATAAGGGACTATACTAGTGATATAGGGACCTAACATGCCCCTCTCCTTCAAAAAAGTGTTGTCCTCAACGCTTGAGTAGCTCTGGGTGCTTCTGTCTAAAATTCTCATCCTCCCATGTAGAATCTTCAGTGGGTAAGTTCTTCCACTTGATGAGATACTCTGAAATTGATCGATTCCGTAGCTGTCGAGTTCTTGTTTCCATGATCACTTCAGGTTCCAATATGATTTTTCCTTCCTCATCAAGTTCTGGCAATATTGTTTGAGCTGGAAGATTTTCACCTATAACCTTCTTTAAGCATGAAACATGGAAAACTGGATGTACTCGCGAAGAAGCAGGAAGCTCCAATTTGTATGCCATAGTACCAATCTTTTGCAACACCTTGTAAGGACAATAGTACTTTGGCGATAATTTATTATCCTTCTTTGCTTGCTTGAGGGACATTTGTTTGTATGGTTGTAGCCGTAAAAATACCCAATCTCCTACATCAAAACTTCTCTCGCTACGATGTTGATCTGCCTGTTGTTTCATTCGATTTTGTGCCAAATTCAGGTTATCCTTTAAGAGTTGGAAAACTTCTTGTTGATGCTCGATGTGATCTTCCACTGCTTGAACCTTCGAATTTTCCCTTAAAGATGATGTGATGGATGGTGGATGATATCCATAAAGTGCCATAAATGGGGTCATTTTTGCTGCGGTATGGAAGGAAGTGTTATACCACCATTCAGCGAGAGGTAACCACTTGACCCATTGTGTTTGTTTATCAGATACAAAACAACTAAGATATCCTTCCAAACATTTATTTACTATCCCAGTTTGACCAACAGATTGAGGATGATAAGATGAGCTATGAGATAATTGAGTACCCAAACGAGAAAATAACTCCGTCCAAAAATTTCTAGTAAAAATGGGATATCTGTCGCTCACAATAACCCTTGGGCTTCCATGTAGCTTTTGAATTGTGTCCATAAATGTAGTAGCAACTGTTCTTGCTTTAAATGGATGAGATAATGCACAAAGTGTGCATACTTGGTAAGTCTATCAACTACCACCATTATAACACTCTTTCCTTCAGACTTAGGTAAACCTGTGATAAAATCCATTGAAATCTCCTCCCAACATTGACTTGGAATGGATAAAGGTTGTAGAAGTCCCGAGGTCTTAATTGTCTCAACTTTATTCTGCTGGAAAACCAAACATTCCACCACAAACTTTTGAATATCAGTTTTAAGGCCATCCCAAAAAAATTCTTTCTTCACCCTGTGGTAAGTTTTTAAAAATCCTGAGTGTTCTCCTAAAGGAGAAGTGTGCAATTCCAAAAGAATCTTTTGTTTTAGTTGGGAATTCTTACAAATATATAAGCGATCTTTGTACCATAAGGAATCATTTTTCCAACTAAATGTATCAGATGTACTAGGATATTGCTGCAACTTTTGAATGAGTGTCCATGCATCTTTGTCCTTATTCCATTCATCTCTTGCTTCAGTTATCCAGTCTGGTTGGATAATAGAAATTGTATAAAGAAATGCTTCCACCTCTTCATTCTTTCTTGAGAGTGCATCTACAACAACATTAAGCTTTCCTTTTTTGTATATTATTTCAAAGTCATAACCCAACATCTTTGTGACCCATTTTTTTTGCTCTTCTGAAGATAGTCTTTGTTCCAAAAAGTGTTTAAGACTATCACGATCAGTTTGTACCTTGAAGTGTCTTCCCATTAGGTAAGTTCACCAATTCTTTAGTGCATGCAGTATTGCTAACATTTCCTTCTCATAAATAGGTTTTTGTAAATACTTTTCTTTGATTGGACAACTTTCAAAGGAAACAGGTTTTCCTTCCTGCATTAAGACAGCACCAATTCCATTTCCTAAGGCATCACATTCCACAATAAAGGTTTTCGTGAATTCTGGCGTAGCTAAGACCGGTGCTAGGCACATTGCCTCTTTAAGATGTTCAAAGGCCTTAGTTGCTTCACGAGTGCATGAAAATGCATCTTTCTTCAATAATGTTGTTAGAGGTGCTGCTGTTCTCCCATAATTCTTAAGAAACTTGCGATAATACCCTGTTAACCGGAGAAATCCTTGCAACTGCTTTATGGTTGTGGGGACTTTCCATTCCTTAATGGCTTTAATTTTGTTAGGGTCTACCTTAACACCCTCATGAGATACAATATGACCCAGATTTTCCACCTCTTGTACTCCAAACAAAAATTTGGATGTTTTTACATATAATTGTTTCTCCTGCAATAGTTTGAGAACCATGTCAACATGTTCAACATGATCCTTCCAAGACCTGCTATAGATTAGTATATCATCAAAAAATACTAGCACAAATTTTCTAAGGGTGGGTTTGAAAATGGAATTCATCAACCCTTGAAATGTAGAAGGTGCATTGGTAAGGCCAAAAGGCATGACCAAAAATTCATAATGACCCTCATGAGTTCGAAATGTTGTTTTTGGAATATCTTCGGTCTTCATTCTAATTTGATGATATCCTGAACGAAGATCCAACTTGGTAAAATAAATTGCTCCATGTAATTCATCCAATAATTCATCAATCACAGGAATGGGAAATTTATCTTTAATGGTGAGCTTATTTAGCTCCCTATAATCCGGACACATGCGCCATGATCCATCCTTCTTGTGTACCAATACTATAGGAGCAGAGAAAGAACTTTGAATAGGTTGAATTATACCCGCTTCTAACATTTCTGCAATCATACGTTCAATTTCGCTCTTTTGGACATAAGGATATCTATAAGGCCTGATGTTTGGAGGAACACTTACTGGAATCAAATTAATAGCATGATCATGATCATGAATAGGTGGGAGTCCTTTAGGAGTTTAAAACACCTTGGAATGATTGTCCAATACTTGTTGGAGATCTGCAGAAATAGATGATTTTGATGTTGGAACTTCTAGTGAGCATAATTGTGCAATTACGCCTCGTTTTTCTTTCTTTAGAAGCTTTGTCATTACATTAGAGCTTATTATATTTCCTGGCTTCCTTGAAATACCCCGTAATTCGACTTCCTTTCCTTCTGAAAAAAATTTCAAGAAAAGTTCTTGAAAATTAAAAGCTATCGTCCCCAAAGATTGTAACCATTATACTCCTAGTACAACATCAGCACCTCCCATAGGAATGGAAAGAATTGGACTATTCAATACATATCCCCCCATGGTTAACTTGATATTATGGCATTTTCCAGAGCAATTTATAGTTCCTCCATTTGCAACCATCACTTGACATTCTAGTGCTGGGTATAGGAAACAATTTAACTCCTTGGCTACCTTACAATGAATAAAATTATGGGTGCTACCTGAATCAATCAACACTATTACCTTTTTCTTCTTGATATGTCCTTCTATCTTGAGAGTTTGAGGAGTGGTGATTCCTACCAGTGCATTACCCGATATGGTCGGACTCATTTCTTCCTCTTCTACGACTAGTTCCTAGTGTATATCCTCTTCTTGTTCATTTTCTTCTTCCTCTTCACAATCTATGTAAAATAATTTCTTCTTAGCACACTTATGACCTTTTGTGTATTTGCTATCACAACTGTAGCAAAGCCCTTTTGCTCTTTTTTCTTCCAATTTTTGTGGTGTCAACCTTGTAGGTTGTGGAAATATAGGCATAGCAACACTCCCTTCTTTATAGAAGCGAGTGGTAGGCTTCCTTGTTGCCATAATTTTACATTCAATTTTTCTTGACAACCTGAATGCCTTCTCTAATGAATCAGGTTCCAAAACTAGAACTTCATGTTGGATGTTATCCTTTAAAGTGCCTATGAAGAGATCAATCTTGTGTTCCTTTGGAATATCAGTTACCCTTATATTCAATTTTTGGAAGTCCTCAATGTGCTCCCCCAATAAACCCTTTTGTTTGAGATTTATCAATTGGCTAAAGAAGGTGTTGCTCTTTGTATCCTCATAATGTGCTATCATTTCCTCCGTAAAAATTGACCAAGTGATAATTTTTTTACGGGAGCAAAGCCATCGATACCATAAAAATGTATTTTGTTCTAAATGTAAAGTTGCAATGCGTACCTTTTGTGTGTTTTGCACATTATGGAGATCAAAATATTGCTCCATCTGTAGTATCCATGTTCCAGGATCCTTTCCATCAAATTTCCTCATATCCAATTTTGGAATATGGTGGTTCTTCCCGCCAACATTAGATTTTATGAAATCACGATCAACATTTATTTTGTTCTCATCATGAGTTTCCTCTACTATCTTTTCACCATTAGGAAACATTTCTTGTATCAACTTTGTCAAACCTTCTATGTCTGCTTTTAGATCATTCTTCATGTTTTCCATTTTAGCTTCCATGTCATCCATCTTAGATTCCATGCCAGCTTCCATGCCATCTATCTTAGATTCCACGTCTTTCATCAAACCATCCATATTATTCTTCACACTATCCATCTTTGCTTCCATGCCTTTCTTCAAAACTTCCATTTCATTTTTTTCTTCTCTTTGCGAGAGCGAAATTTGGTGCACTTGCTCTTGTAATTTTGATAGATCATGTTGCAATTCTTCATCTTCATGAGTCATAGTAGAGCCTTCTGAAGGCTTAATAGGTGTTGAATTATTTTTATGAGGCATCTTTTAGAACCCAATACTGATATCTATTCTACAATATGCCCTTGGAATCAATTCAAATTGATTCTTCAAACAAGACTTATGCAATTCGGAAAAAAAAATACACACCTTTTTCTAGCTTTTGAGGAGCTTGGTATTGAAATTGGATTATCTCTGTGATTGAAGCTCTTAAATATTTGAAATTAAGCACTGAAGTAGCCCTCTGAATTCTATTTTGAATGCCACAGGTCTGACCTAATTTGGATTCTCCAAGACAAAGTTATGTCTAATCTCCCACAATGACCTAATTATGGACTGGTTCAGTAGAGCGAACTTGTATGAATTTCCATGGGTCACTGTTTTGTCCTTTGGCTCTGAAATTGATATCCAAGAAACTACAGTCTATGTACTTGCGATCAATTTTTACGACACTCCAATCCGATGCTCAAAGAGAGAGTTATGAAAATTTTCCCATGATCACCTCTCCGAGATAAAATTTGGGAGCCTGAAAAAGCACTACCTTCCACAAATCATATCTCCGATTATATTGCGAGCCAAGATCTGAAATTTTTTGACGCGTTTTCTTAGGATTTCGGCTTCGCACCCTAAAAATTTTAGATTCTGATCCTTCGTAGAAAAAAAATTATAGCGAAAATTCCACGATGACCTGTTTAGAGCAGCGAAACCCTATAATCCAAATCTCTGATACCAAATGTTGTGTAACCAGCTCCAAAAATAGAAGAAAAGAGATATCAACGCCTTAGAAATAAGCCACTTCGAGGGGGAAACCTCCAATACATTACATGAATGAAAAAATCTTGGATGATTCAAATTACAGAACCTCCTTTCTATATATAGGAGTCCATAGGGGCCAGAATGTAATCTAGTGGGGCCACAATGTAATCCTAGCCGACCTAACAATAATAATTTAAGGGCACAATAATAACAATATGGGGGTTACAAGGGTACAATAATAACAATAAGGGGGTTAAACTAACAATAATAAGGGACTATACTAGTAATATAGGGACCTAACATTTAGATGACATTACTGTATTTTCAAAGACTGATAATGAACATTTGGATCATCTTATACAAGTCTTTCTTAAATGCAGGAAATTTGGCATCTCTCTAAATCCTAAGAAGACTTTATTTGGATTGGAAGAAGGTAAATTATTAGGACATATTATATCTAAAGAGGCAATTAGGATAGACCCAACTATAATAGAGGCCATTCTAAACACTAGTCCTCCTAGGAATATTAAAGAATTACAAGCTTTTCTAGGTAAAATTAACTTTTTAAGAAGATTCATCTCAAATCTAGTAGAAATGATTAGAGAAATTAACAATATGTTGAAAAAAAATTCAGTACGTAAATGGACTATGGAGGCAAAGAAATCATTTGAATCAATTAAACAAGCCTTGACAAAAACACCAGTCCTTATAAGTCATGACTTTAAAAAAGATTTTATTATTTTTTCCTTTGCTTTAGAACACACTATTGTTGCAGTTGTAATGCAGAAAAATGATCAGGGCTATGAGCAGCCCATTGCTTTCTTTATCAAATCACTTATATATGCCACTTTAAAATATAACATAATGGAAAAGCAAGCCCTATCTTTAGTAAAGGCCATCAAAGACTTTAGAGTGTACGTTATTTATTCACATATCATTGCTTATGTTCCAAATGCAGTTGTAAAGGAAATTTTAACACATAATGGGCCTGATGGAAAAAGAGCAAAGTGGATTGCCACAATTTTAGAATATGACATAGAAATAAAACCCACCAAACTCATAAAAGGTCAAGGCTTAGCCAAACTCATGGCTGAATCAAATTTTCATGCTTTAGATATTAATTTTATTTCCTAAATATATGATCAGGAAGAGATGGTGACTCTAGATATCAGTGAAGCCTTTTCAGACTCACCATGGTATGCATATATTATATTTGTCTTACTAAATTTACAAGCTCCTCCTGGATTAACAAGAACCAAAGCTAGATTTTTAAAATTAAAGGCAGTAAGATTTTGTATCATAGACAATGCACTCTTTTGGAAAGATCATGGTGGAATTTTATTGAATTTTTTGCTTAAAGAAGAAGCTGACAAAGTTTTGGAAGAATTTCATGCAGGTGATTGTGGAGGACATCTCTACTGGAAGACTACTGCAGACAAAATCTTGAGAGCCAGTTTTTACTGGCCTACCTTGTTTGCAGATGTAAAAATGTATGTGACCTCCTATCACAAGTGCCAAATATTTGAAGGAAAAAAAAATTTGATACCCTTTCCCTTAAAACCCATCTCAACATAAATGTCTTTTCAACAATGGGGTCTTGACTTCATTGGTGAAATTCACCCTCCATCCTCAGCCCAACACAAGTGGATTCTGATAGCCACTGACTATTTCACTAAGTGGATAGAAGCCATACCTTCCAGGAAAGCCACTGACACTGTCATAATCTCATTTTTTAAAAATAACACACTCTCAAGATTTGGATGCCCCCAAAAGATTATCACTGACAATGCAGTTGCATTCAAATCCAAAAATATGATTGACTTCTGTCATAAATAGCACATTACCCTTGGCTATTCTACTGCATATTACCCTCAAGGTAATGGCCTTATTGAATCCTCCAATAAAAGCCTTGTGAACATAATCAAGAAATTACTAGAAGACAACAAGAAAACTTGGAACAAGAGGTTAGTTAATGCCTTATGGGAAGATAGACTTACCAGTAAGAAATCTATTGGTACATTCCTTTATTAGCTTGTTTATGGGATGGATGTTGTTTTTCCATCTTCCTTAGGAGTACCAGTAATGCAGATAATTCAAGAACTACAAGTTGAGACCAATGATATTCAAAGAAGGATTAACCAAACCATACACTTGCAGCAAACAAGAGAAGAATTTTATCTTAAGTCTCAAGTTATCCAAGACAAGATTAAGAAAATTTTTGACAAGAAGAGTAAAGAAGATGATTTCTATATTGGTGAAAAAGTTCTAAAGTGGGATTCAAGGAGAGAAGAGAAAGGTAAACATGGGAAATTTGATTTCTTATGGAAAGGACCTTATGTTATTTATGGTTACAGAGGTAACAATGCTTTCTTTTTGAAAGAGATGGATGGATCAGATCTATTAGGTGGACCTGTCAATGGTAGAATGCTGAAGCATTACAATTCCTCAAAAATAACAAATAGTTAACTTTGTTTACTTTCATCATTGTACATAGCATTGCAGATTTTATATTGGATTGGATGTTTTTCCTAGGAAATTTGAAGCCCGGAGAGAAGACCCTAAGCTTTGAAGGATAAAATATCATAAGTATGAATAATGGCAAAGCTCAGACAACATTTACAAGGCCAGCACAGTCAAAATTCAAAGGCTACTAGTCTGAAAGATCTTGACATTTCACCAGAAGATGACATCCCCATGTGGAGCCATTATTAGGGTCCTATAATATAAGGATTCATAATTTTTTAATTGACTTTGATTATTCTTGTAATATGTACATGCTTTTATTTCTGCAAATTGTTTTCCCATATAAGAAAAATAAAATAAAAAATATAAAGAGGGTAAAATTCATAAAAGAAAAATCAAAGGACTTGAAAAGAAAAATATCAAAAAAGAATAAAAAAATGGACCCCAAACAAAAAGGAGATAAGAATAAGAAATGAAAGTGATGCAAGTCAAAATGCCACTACTAGTTACTTTTTACTGCAAAATAAATGATTATGTGCAGCTTGTTCAAAATGCCATAATCCATGAAAAGTTAAATAGCTTAATCTTGACTTTTTCATGCTTTAAAATTTCATGCTGATAGATAGAGAATAAATATCTTGCCAAACAATTTAATCTTGGTATATCAGTAGTTAGGTAGAGAATAAATAAGGAGCTCAACAGGTTAATCTGAGCCCTTGGATGAAATAAGGTTAGAAAGAGATAGTTTCATGTTTTAAAAGAAGAATGAATAAGGGTTTTGCAAGCTCAAATGCACCCATGCAAATAAAGGAAAAACTGGTAGAATAACATATGGGTAGGAAGAAAGCAATTTCACAAGGAACTGATAAACATCATTCGGCAAATTACTAAATTCCCTCCCTACTATGTGTTCTAGTACTATACCCTTCAATTATAAAGACTCAGAGAATTTCTTTGAAATTTGGTAGGACCGGACCCACGTCTTAATAACTGATTGGCACCAAGGTATTGAAATTCCCCTCATTGAAACCCTTCCCCTGCATAAAAAACCATTTTCCCTTAACATCACTCATTTTACCCGAATAAACCCCTTTTCTTAAGTTAAAACACATTTTTACTTAGAAAAAGTAAAAACCCCTTGAACTAATTCTCATTTCATTCAAAATACCCAAAATCCCATAAAAAACATCTTATCCTAAGTTTAAATATAAAGATATTATATTGGGACTTTTTAAACAATTATCCCTTTATTATGTTTAAATTAAACTTAGCTTATTTTTTATTAACACTTTAACTTATGTATTAGCTCCCTATTAACCTTTCCTCTCTCATATTATATTAAATCCCTTTAAATAATATCCCAAACCCATATTTTACTTTTAACCTATGTTTATTATTCCCCATGTGACATATTATTCCCACCCCCCATAGGTTAAAACTATCCCTATATATATTAAACCCGCAATGCAAACATTACACGTATACATATTTCGTTTGTTGCATATAAACCTTACCCGCCTATCATATTCAATATAAAAACTATGTATTAAAAAATTAAATTTTAATACATTTTCTGCTCCACTGCATACAAATCCTAGGCCCCACGCCCATTACCCCAGCAACTTCATCGCTTAATCCTGACCGTTCGCTCCATTCCTCAAAAATCTAACGGTGCATATCTCCCATCGAAAATCTCCTTGCGCGATTGTTAAACAAAATGAAATTTGAGATAAAATTTGTTTCGACGTTTTATCTCTCCTCCACGCGTCATTTTATTGTTGGATCGCATCGATTCAACGAAAACCATTTACCACCTTTCAACTTTGCGAAAACCACTCAATGGTAATTCTTCCCCCCGTGCCCAAACCACCGATAATTTGAATTTATTAGCAGTTAATGCGACCAATGTTTAAACCAAATTCATTATAAAAACAACTCAATGCACTTATTACAAGCTTTCTGTTACCTTTCTGCTCATAAAACCTCTCCAAAAATGAGAAGAATGCGTTGTCACCCCTATTTCAACTCAAACCAACAGAATTTTTCTAAATCAACCATTGCAATCACTAAGAAGCCTCCAAACTACATATAAAGGCCACAACAATGTAATATCCCAAAAGGGAGAATGCAGTAATACTGAAACACAATATAAGAATTGCAGCAAAGTAAAAAATAAATCTATATACACATCAGAATGCATAGAAATGGCTGAGCCATTTTATTATATTGGAGGTGAAAAATCAAGTACAACAGTGCTCAAAATATGAGACACTCAATCCACAAGGGTGGCCTAGAATGAACCTGCAATGATTTCCCAAGAGGGACTGCGTAACTTCTGAACTGTTGGAAGGTAAGCTGCAATGTCCCTGCTGAAACTATTGGGACTGCAACTGCCTGAAAGATAGAAAGTTAGATCTAGGAAGAGTGGGAGCTCCGATGATGTTGAAATTATAGATCTGGGCTCAATGATGGATTCCCAAGATAACCCAAAAAGGGTTTCTCAGATCTGTAAGTCTAAGAAAACCACCCTCTTAGGGCTTCACATATATGCTCCTGGGAATGAAGATCTGAAGCTAGATCTAATGATGTGAGAGCTGTAATGATGCACAATCAGATCTATGCAAGAGAGCTAACCCTTTCACTAGATTATTGGGCTAAAAACTCAAGATCTAGCTCATCCAATCTCCTCCACTTAAAATAGCTTCTGGATGAAAAACATCTTCAGAAAGTTGTGCTGTCAGAGAGGGAGGCTCAATAGCCTACTCCTAGATGTGTCAAATCATCTCCTGAGTGATGAAAAAAATAGATCCAATGTGAGGAGATGATCCCTCATAGGATTTCCAGCTGAAATATTGGAAACTTCCTTCCTCCAATAGATCTACAGGACTGAACTGCGCAATCCTTGAAGGGACTACTACTTCATGGAGGTAAAACTCAATGGCCTGAATGCCATATGTAGATATGTTTCTCTGGAAAGGCTGGATATGAAGAAAAAGGTAGTAGGATGAATCCTCCACTAGTTTCCTAGCTGAATTCTAGAAACAACCTCCTGAAGATGGCACCAATGCCTGATAAGGAATGAAGAACAATCCTCTTCCTTAGAGATCACTCAAAGAAAGAGGTGGGATTCCCGCTCGGGAACACCCTGTGCTAAACAACACTGCAAAATCTTCTAAACAACCCAAGCCTGCATAGAAATGTCCTAAGACAAATCTAGATCTAAACAGATCATGAAATGAATAATCCAAATCATGCCTTCCAATGTGCCTTCACCTTCATTATATGCATGAGCCTTCCATAGCCTAGGCCCACTCCAAAACTAAGTTGTACATGTGGACATAGTATCCATGTTTGACTGTGTTGTAGCTTCATGTCCTCCATCATGTTCACATGGGGTGATCACCCTCTCCATCATGTGTGCATTAAATGCACCACTTCCTCCACTATCTTATCATAAGTGCTTCATGATCTTCTTTGAATGCACTATGATCTCAGTTCACTTTATCAAAGATCCTCATTATTTTATATTTAAGATCCATTGATCCAGGTGGATATTGGTGGCCACCCGCCTATTCCACTTGGGCCCCCACCATTGTCTCTTTCAGTTTTTCAGTTTCGGCATAACTTACAATTTTTAGCAGTTTTTCGGGTCCTGAACTTCTGGAGCCATTTTGAGGCCCTAAAACGACGTTTTTTGGGCATTGAACCTCCAGCAAATATCATTCCATTCTAGAATGATATTCATGGCGAAAGTTTTAGTCCTCAGATAGAGCTTTCTAATGATGTATCATGTGCATCAAACGGAGATAGTATGCCAAAGTTACGTCCCTGGGAAGTTGAAACACCAATTTACCCAAACAGGGCCCATAGTTTTGGCGCTTCATCTCCTAGGGTTAGGTTTTTGGATGTTTAGGGTTCTCCATTGTTTCTCAATAATAAATAGTCCCTCGAGCCTCATTGTAACGCAGTTCAGAGGCCTGTAGCCACCACATCTCTTCTCAGAGATAGCTACTAGCGCCCTAGCTAGTTTTATTTCCATTATGTCTGTAAGCAAATTTCAGTTCTTTGATATTAATGAAATGAAGTGTTATTTCCACTGCATATCTGTATTTATGGTTATATGTTTATTCTGTTGTGTTCTTGCATAAATCCGGATCATCCATGATCTCTATTTGACTGTTTCATCCTCCATAATCTATCTCATAAATGAGACATGATCTCCATTAATGGAGCTGCTCCACTACTCCATGATTTTAGATCTAGATCTAGAATATCCACATAGACACATTAAAAGTGGACTTTATTCATCTTTGAGGTTTGTGGGTCCCTCCACCCTTTTGTTCACTTAATTCATTAAGAAAATAAAGAACTCTAATATTCCAAATATGATGTGAAAATTTGGGAATATTACAGTCCCCCCCCCCCCCGGCAAAATGTTTCTTGTCCTCAAGCAACTCAAAATTAGATGCAAAGCCATCTATTCCCCTCCAAATGGCATCCACATAAGGAATGTTTCCTCCATTTGCTGCAATGTGTTATGCATGTTTGGTTCCAAAGTTGTCTTTCAAAAATACATAGAATGACCTCTAACTGTATGGTTAGATGTCCTCCTTCTACCATGAAGTAACAAGTGACAACCATATGATGTCCAACATCATCATTAATACATGATATAAATAAAATAAAGTGGCTCTTTCCACAAAGGAAAAGCTCCATCTCACAACACATTTCTTCATCCCGTGCTTTATGAATTTGATTGAGCATTGACATGCTCTCTCCCTTAGCCCTGTTGGCCTTGTTGGATCCAAGCATTATTCCAACATTATGAAAAAGAAGAAAAGGAATTATATGGGTAGACAAAGATGTCAAACCATATTCTCCCAATAGTAGCCACTGGAGTAAGGCCCTTTGCTACCATCCTCCATCTCCTCCATGTAAGATGGACAAGCCAAACTCTCCCAAAAGCAACCAAATCAACAAGAGATCTTGTTGCTTTCTCTCCTCCTCATGTGCATCATGGAGCAAAAACATACTGATAGTCATGTGGAATGTCACATCAGCCCAATACAAATAAACACCAACAATACACATCATGAGAGCATCATGCCAAGCTTTACCCAATACAAAACACATAGAAATAGTAGATGTCATGTGGTGGCCAAACTCTCTCAAGGGAAACCAAAATGAACATGCCTTATTTTTCTACATTTTATCATAGATACATAAGGCATGAATTAGAAAAATATGAGCTATTGGGTGGTAACCATACTCACCCAAGAGCAGCCAGCACAACCATGCCTCCTCCTTCATTTCATAAGTGTTTTTCAAGGCATGGATCAAAGAAATAGGAGCCTTTGGGTAGTGACAAAAATATCCCAAGGGAAGCCAACGTAACCAAGCTTGCTGGCCCATGTCATAAATCTGCAAGTGGTCATGCAACCCCTTTCTTATCATCCTCACCCACTCATCCCAATGTGGATGATGAATGATGTATTGCATAATCATGGTATCCTCCTTTTGTAGAATACCATCCTCCCAAAATTGATGAAGAATTTTGCACTTCATGAAATGTTGAAGTGCACCTCCAATGAGATATTTCATTGAGATTCTCTTTTCACCAAAGGCCCTCCAAAACCAATGAATTTTTGGATCTGCTGCAGGTAGAAGTTTCTCTTTGAGATGTGAGATTCTCATTGAGAAAGGGTCATCTAGAAAGGAGAAAAGATTCCTCATCTTAAGATGTTTACCATTTGTCATCTTTACTTACATTGCTTCATGAGTGAAGCTACCTTCAGAATGCTCCAAGAATGACAGGGCCTCTTCATTTTCATAGCTACTAAGTGACAACGTTGTAGATCTGCATGGTAATACATGTGCTATCTCAAAGCAAGGTACAATACTGATCTCACAACCAGTTATTGTACATAGGATCATGTCCATCCCATTTTCTGAAACTCTACACTTCAACTCAAAGGGTTGAATGTACCTCAACAATGATGAACTGGGATATTTCTTAATCTCCTCCTTGATTAGATCAAGGGCCCTCTGCTTGTGATATGTTGCTGCTTCAAATCGGTATTTTGTTCTAACCCTTGGTTATGCATTGGCCCTGATGGAATTTCCTCATAAGTTCCAATAAGATCTACCGAAACAATATGTGATAAAATTTCATGCATACCTTGGATCAACTGGTGTGTGGAAAACTCTTGCCAGAACACAAGAGTTCCTCCAACAGGAATAATAGTGTCTCCAACTGCTAGTAAGAGTGATGGCTGCTCTTCTCCAAGTGTACCAACGCTAGAATCTTCCTCCTCTTCCTCATGCATCTCCTGAACCATGCATGGGACTCTATGTGTCAAGAGCTCAAGGCTATCTTGTAAAGTTGCAAGTGTCTCTTCTCCAGATGCAAGTACTTCTGTAGTTGGTGGTGAATGTAGTGACTTCTTGTCCAGAGTGACAAGATTGACATCCTCCTGTGTTTCCTTAGGAAATGTCTCTTTATGGAACATCACTATTTGATTCACATAAAACTTCTTCCTCAACTTGTGAAAGAAATCTGAATACTTAGTCAACTTTGCATGCTCCATGTGACCAAACCACCAATCATTGGCTTCACCTAAAGGATGAAGTGCTGCAATTTGGACAACCTCTTCTTCAGCTAATGGATGTAGCCTGAAAAAGGCATATAACTCTCTCCTCCAAGTCTTAACAGTGCTTGAGGAAGATCCATCAAATGTAGGCAAATAGAATCTATTATGCCTCTTTCTTCTATTACTTCTATAGGATCCTCTTTCTTCTTTGATTTTGAAGAATTGTTGGAGAATTAGCTTCTCCTTGAATGCTCTAGACTATGCTTTGTACTCTTCATGATATAGAATGAGAGTCTCATGAATCTCAGGTTCCTTTCTTTCTTCATTTCTATACCCTTCACCTTATCCAAAGAAAGTGGGCATAGTAAATATATGAGGAGATATATGATCCTTCAGGTTTCATCTTTTCTGCTGATAGGAAGTGCTTCGGCCTTCCTCATCAAATCTTGTTCTTGGATCTTCTTTCTGCCTTTCTCTCTTCATTTGATAGACCTCCTTGGAGAGATCTTGCATGGATATAAGGAAATGAGTGGCAGAATTTTCCTCCTCCATGATAGATCTCATCTATCTGCTTCTTCTTTTGATGTAAAAGATGAAGTGTCCACAAGCTGATACCATTGTAATATCCCAAAAGGGAGAATGCAGTAATACTGAAACACAATATAAGAACTGCAGCAAAGTAAACAATAAATCTATATACACATCAGAATGCATAGAAATATCTAAGCCATTTTATTATATTGGAGGTGAAAAATCAAGTACAAAAGTGCTCAAAATATGAGACACTCAAGCCACAAGGGTGGCCTAGAATGACCCTACAATGATTTCCCAAAAGGGATTGTATAACTGTTGGAAGGTAAGTTGCGTTGTCCCTACTGTAATTGTTAGGACTGCTACTGCCTCAAAGATAGAAATTTAGATCTAGGTAGAATGGGAGCTCCGTTGATGCTGAAATTGTAGATCTGGGCTCAATGATGGATTCCCAAGATAACCCAAAAAGGGTTTCTCAGATCTGTAAGTCTAAGAAAACCACCATCTTAGGGCTTCACATATATGCTACTAGGAATGAAAATTTGAAGCTAGATATGATGATGTGATGGATGCAATGATGCACAATCAAATCTATGCAAGAAGGGCTAACCCTTTCACTAGATTCTTGGGCTAAAAACTCAAGATCTAGCTCCTCCAATCTCCTCCACTGAAAATAGCTGCTGTATGAACAACAGCTTCAGAAAACTGTGCTCTCAGAGAGGGAGGCTCAATAGCCTACTGCTAAATGTGTGTCAAATCAGCTCCTGAGTGATGAAAACAATAGATCTAATGTGAGGAGATGATCCCTCATAGGATTTCCAGTCGAAATATTGGAAACTTCCTTCCTCCAATAGATCTACAGGATTGAACTGCGCAATCCTTGAAGGGACTGTTGTTGCATGGACGTAAAACCCAATGGCCTGAATTTCAGATGTAGATTTGCTACTCTGGAAAGGCTGGATATGAAGAACAAAGTGGTAGGTTGAATCCTCCACTGGTTTTCTAGCTGAATGCTAGAAACAACCTCCTGAAGATGGTACCAATGCCTGATAAGGAATGAAGAACAATCCTCTTCCTTAGGTATCACTCAAAGAAAGAAGTGGGATTCCCACTCAGGAACACCCTGTGTTAAACAGAACTTCAAACTCTGTTAAACAACCCAAGCCTATATAGAAATGTCCTAAGACAAATCTAGATCTAAGCGGATCAAGAAATGAATAATCCAAGTCATGCCTTCCAATGTGTCTTTGCCTTCATTATATGCATGAGCCTTCCATAGCCTAAGCCCACTCCAAAACTGCGTTGTACATGTGGAAATTGTCTCCATGTTTGACAGTGTTGTAGCTTCATGTCCCCCATCATGTTCACATCGGGTGATCACCCTCTCCATCATGTGTGCATTAAATGCACCACTTCCTCCACTATCTTATCATAAGTGCTTCATGATCTTCTTTGAATGCACTATGATCTCAGTTGACCTTATCAAAGATCCTCATGATTTTATATTTAAGATCCATGATCTTTATTTGACTATTTCATCCTCCATAATCTATCTCATAAATAAGACACGATCTCCATTAATGGAGCTGCTCCACTACTCCATGATTTTAGATCTAGATCTAGAATATCCACATACACACATTAAAAGTGGACTTTATTCATATTTGAGGTTTGTGGGTCCCTCCACCATTTTATTCACTTAATTCATTAAGAAAATCAAGAACTCTAATATTCCAAATATGATGTGAAAATTTGGGAATATTACAAGCAAACTTTTGAAATCTTTCAACACATAGCAAACCCTTTTCCACAGCAAATTTCCTAAGTTTAAAGGTTTTCTTCAGAAAAAATACCTATCCATCCATCTGAAAGTATTATACTGTTAAATTGAAGCCTTTTAAAGTCTGTCTGCCTAAAGAACAACCATATTTCCACATAAATTCATCTTGGTTGTAAACCCTGAGCATTTCCACAGTTTCTAAAACCGTAATCTATTTTTAAAGAAATTTTGAAGTGATTTAGGCATTTGAAAACTTAAGAAACCCTCTGAAATATCCAAAGCCTTTCTACAGTACTAAGAAAACCCTTTTTTCATAATCTTTGATGTTTTAGGATTGCTTCATCAGCATAAAATTGCACTAAACCCTTGATATCTTTTTGCTAAGCCTGTAAAGGTCAAGAAATTGGTTTTTAAAAATAGAATTGAGAGTTTGAGTCAGGGTAACCTAAATTATACCTTTTTTCAGTCCAAGATAAATCCTCTGTTATACTTAAAATCCTTCTGTAAACAGTGTAATCTTACAGAAGTAAGTCACAGACCTGAAAAACAGAGTTTTAAAGATAAAGAGTGGTTAAATTGATAAAAAAAAACCTATCAATGGCATCCAAAAGCACAATTATAATCAACCCTCTACAACCTCATTTTGTAGATGTGGAACATACCCCATTGGCTGATGCAAAATACAAAATCACAGATCTTGTAACTGAATTTAACCTCTTTGAGCTCCACTGCTAGAGCCAAGAGAAATCCTTCGACCAAGTAGATGATGTGCATATTTGGGAATCTAATTTGCCTAAGTATGTTGATCCTCACACCCATCGATGCCCAGAAGCCATTAGATTGTGCCAGTATCATTATTCTAAAGATTAAAGAGCCATTATCAATTATGAAAAGGAAGTATTGTTTACCATAACAGCTGAATCTATAAACCAAATTCTTTAGTTGTAGCTTGAGGCCAATACAGTCTCTTTATCTATTCAAGCTTTGACAAAGTCCTATTTGGAATTAGATTTTCCCAAAAGAGTCCAAATTTTCCAAACATTCATGCCCTCCTATGTGGAAATTCCAAAGCTAAATCCTTCCTATTCCTCTTCTAAATTCCCAGAAGGAACAAAACATATCATTTCTATGTTGTCTTTTATACTTGGATATTTCACAGATGAGCATACTAATGCATCTATACTTGGTTTCCTGTCCAATTTTGTGCCTGGTCAGCCCCCTATAGTCATCTACAATTTTTCCCAATATATTGTTGATAGTATACATGAACAACTTGTCAAATTACCTACTAAAGGTGTCTTTAGATATACTTCATTTCTTTTCCATATGTTCCTTTACTTTCAGTCAGACAAGTTCCCTATAAATCTTCAAAAGATGGATGTAGAAGGAAATGCACTGTCTATTATTTCTGGACCTCCTTGATCAAAAAGGAGTCAAAAGAGTTCACATATGCAGACTTTACATATTGTTTCATTCATCCATTGGTAAATCTTCTTAAAAAAAATGTGAAACCTAGGATCAGTGATGAAATTAAGAGGTTTTTACAGTTGTCTGAAAAAATCAGGGCAGGTGATTGGTATTTATACCAAAATCACACTGATATCAGAGTTTATGGGACAACCCTAGTTCCTTAAAAGTTGCCTAAGTATTTACCCATGAGGTTGTTTGCTTTAGAATATATAAGAAATATTTTAAACTTAGATTCTGTAAATTTCTTGGCTGCTAAAAAGAAAACCCAGTTTAAATTGAAGAACCAAGTGGGTCCCTTTATATGCAATAACAGAGAAGTAGGTATAGTGGTAGAAAAGTAGTTATCAGAGTACAAATTCAGCAAAAGTGTTATTTGGCACTATGATCCTTATCGTATAATAAGAAAAATGAGAGTGAAGTGTAAATTAAATCCCTACATTCATGAAAAGAAGACTGAAATTAAGAAATTTTCTAACCAATATGAATGGTTAGAAAATAAATTTGTAGAAGCTGACAAGCAGAGTGATACTAGTCACATTCTGCATACTCCAGCTCAGGAAGACAGAGGTATAAAAAGAAGTAGGGAAGAACGCTCATACAATGCTGAAACTACCACAGAAAAAAAGTTTAAACTAAGGTACATCAAGAAGCCCAAGACAAATCCAGCAGATAAAGAAAAAGAAACAATTGAGGTTATATATACAGAGATTCCAGATAAAGACACTATACCTCCCACAGTGATTGAAAATGAACAGCAACCTACTACTTCCAACACACATTTGATCCAGAAACAACATAGTGTGGAAGTATCATCATCAAAACAGACAGAGGAAAAAGATATGGACATCAAGGAAAGGTATAAAGAGATCAAGGCTAAGAATGAGAAAATAAAAAATGAAATTTATTCTCAATACTTGAAGCAGACTCATGGCATACAAAATAGGCTTCTTTCAGCCTTTAATTACAAAACAAGAAATTGTCGATGACAATATTTCAACCCACAGTTCCAACTCCTAAAACAACATATGATTAAAAAAATGTTGATTTTGAAGTACCAGTCCAAGGCATTCATCCCTTGGACCAAATTGAGTTCCATAAATAGAGTTCGGAGATGATATATTCCACAATGAGTAAAAAAACAATGAGTGCTCAAAAACTTCAGAATACTTTGATAAATTTGAGAGACTAGCTTAAAGTTGAAAAAGCTTCTTCATATGCCAAGGATACCATAATAAAATATTTGGAGGAGTTAGTAATTGAGGTAGGTTATGACCCTAGAATTGTAAAAGCTCCAGAGGAGCTAATTAAAAAGAAAAATGGTTATATTGATGCACTCAGAAAATAGTTGAAATTACCTCCTACAAAACATCCACAAGCCAAGGAGATTCTACAGGAATCCAATCAAAAGGATGAAATGATGAGTCTTATATTGTAGTTGACAGCACAAATTAAAGAGATGGAGATTGAGATGGACAAATTGGTCCAAGAAAAAGAAGCTTCCAAAGCAAAAAATGTCCCTCCTACTGTAATTCCTATGGTGACCACAAAAGTGCCATCAACTCTAGCAGAAGAAATAGCTCCAAAAGTTACATTGGCTACAACAGTGCCTGTAACTTCATCAACAACTTCTACCACCGAGTCTTCCACTTCAGTAGTCTAGCAATCAGATGAGGCAACCAAATTGGTAAAGGCAATGGTGGAAATGTCAAAACAAACCAATGAAATAAACAGATTAAAGGATCAAATTAAAAATATGTACCAAAAAACTTTCACAGATCAATGCCAAAACTGAAGAGAAAAAATCTAAAAGATTGAGTGAATAGTTAAAGAAGTTGGAAACAAAGTTGACTTTGAAAGAGCCCATGGCACATATTAAAAATCAATTATGTTCCAATATCATTGAATCAGTCAATGATACTTGGCCATCAATACAGGTGATTTATGAACAGAAGGACTTACTGAAAGCAGCAAGGGAAGAAATACAAATAACTAAAGAAGAGTTGGGTGCAAAACCCGAAAAGGCATTGGAAATTATTAAATTCCTCAATTCCAAAAACAAGCAAGAATTGGATGAAATTGGAATAACAGACACGACAGAAACTATACTTGAGGTAACAAAAGTAATTTCCAAAAAGAACTTGATGCAACAATTGGAAGAAAGTCCCAAAACATGGATATAGCAATTACCATATTCATGGTAAATTTTGACATTTTGAGGCAGAAAGGCCTTCCAAATCTTCTAGTAATTAATGATAAATTGATGAAACAAAAAGATAAGGAACTTTTCCAAAGAACAGGTGTTTTACAGCATGAAGTAAAACACCTTTTTGTGGTCAAACCGACATTTGTAAGAGACACTGAAGCTAATGAAAACTTTAGAAAGCTAAAGAATATAATAGTGCCAGAAGCTGAGTTCTGGGAGAAATTAACAGATTTGTTGTAAAATCCAATTGCAGTGAGGAAGATCAAAGAAAAGATAAAAACATAGTTGTTATTTTTACTGAAATAGTGAAACAGATTTTAACAGTAAGAAAGTGTATCAGCAGTCAAAGAGTATCAGATGAAAGATGAAGAGGAAAAATAGTTTGAAGACTAAACTTCCAGAGTGAGGGACACCTCAGTTGTCTAGTTGCAGCAAAAATCCAATAATCAAGCTATTTAATTTCAATAAATAGGATAGCTTGCACTTAGTTATGCAGTTGTCACTATCTTCTTGCAAGAAGATATTTTATTTTCCAAGAAAAAATCCTAAGATTGTTCTAGGATATTTTATACTAGTTTTTGTATAAATAATTCATCATTTGAAGTATTAGGTATGGATTAATTGTTGAACATTTCTGTAGTCATATTTTCTGAACCTGAAGGGTTTTTTGTATCAAGTTCAAGTTAGCAGACTGGATCAAAGGAAATAAAGCATCATGTTATAGGATTCATGTGTTGAGCCACTGAAGTAAAGTATTTTCTCATGTTATTTGTCAATTTTCTTATGTTTTCCATCCATTCATGAATGTGTTCTAAAATCAGGAATTGTTATCTCGGAATTTGTTAAAAGCACTCTATTATTGACTGATTTTCATTTAAATGTTTTTTACTGATATCCAGACCAGGGAACTCTTAATTGCTCCCTGATTTCAATTGACCTCTACCTTTTCACTCCTTATCCAAATTAAAGAACCCTTAATTTCTCTTTATCCCAATTAAAATCATTTCACCATCAGCCTTTGAAGATCTGAAGTGACTTTGCTATCTTGCCCTGTGAACATTTTCCTTTAGACCTTGATCCTAATCTGTTTACTTGACACATTGAATCCATTTGCCCAATGGAAAACAGATCTATAGCTATCCATCTCAGTAAGTGATTTTCCCACATAACCAAATCAAAACCCCAAAACCAATTTGCCCTATATAACTAGCCTAAAATCAGATATAAAAATAAAGTTAAATCTTATAGAGAGAGCCCTCTCTGAGCATTAGGAAGGCTAGATCCTAAAGTTTAAAAGTAGTTTTGTGGTTACCTTTGATATTCTTTAAACTATAATCATAAATCTCACAACTTTGAGAATTATTAGAGTGATAACATACTGGCGACTCCACTGGGGAACTAACCAATCCTCAGTTTTAAATTGATCTTAAAAGAAATCTTTTCATTTATCTTTTCACCTTAAGATTTTTTTAATAATTTGTGAGTATATTTTCATAAAAAAATGTAATTATGGCTTCCAAAAGAGTCTAATGTACTAGGTCCAATTCAAATCCACAACCTACTGTCATAGTAGATAATCCTGACAAAATTGGAAAGAAAAACAAAAAATTAGAAGATCTAAGTAATAAAGTTTCATCAGTCAAAGAAAATTCCCTTCCAAAACAACTATCAAGTTTACAAGACATAGAATTTGATATAAATTTTGAACAATCTTTATTTAGAACCAAATCAGAAAGTGATTTACCTAACGTTGTAATAGATCCTGATTTTATTTCATTTATTGAAACTAAGAAGGAAACTGTTTAAGTAAATTCCGAGGAAAAGATTTTTGAAGTTTATGATAAGCTTGATGCAATAACTGCTACTTTAATTAAAGAAATATATGAAGCTTATTTACAACATTCAGTTGAATTAAGTGCTTTATCAGCCTATACCCCTAAGCCTTCTACCACTCATTTAGATACCAGATGTTAGGGTCCTATAATAACAGGATTCATAATTTTTGAATTGACTTTGATTAGTCTTGTAATATGTACATACTTTGATTTCTGCAAATTGTTTTCCCATATTAGAAAATAAAAAATGTAAAGAGGGTAAAAGTCCTAAAAGAAAAATCAAAGGACTTAAAAGAAAAATATTAAAAAGAATAAAAAAAATGGACCCCAAACACAAAAAATAGATAAGAATAAGACATGAAAGTGATGCAAGTCAAAATTCCACTACCAGTTACTTTTAACTGCCAAATAAATGATTATGTGCAGCTTGTTCAAAATGCCATAATCCATGATGAGTTAAATAGCTTAATCTTGACTTTTTCATGCTGATAGATAGAGAATAAAGATATTTCCAAATAGTTTAATCTAGATTAGTAGTTAAGTAGAAAATAAATGAGGAGCTCAACAGTTTAATCTGAGCCCTTGGATGAAATATGGTTAGAATTAGATAGTTTCATGTTTTAAAAGAAAAATGAATAAGGGTTTGCAAGCTCAAATGCACCTATGTAAATAAAGGAAAAAATGGTAGAATAAATAATGGGTAGGAAGAAAGCAGTTTCACAAGGCATGGATAAACATCATTTGGCATATTACTAATTTCCCTCCCCACAATGTGTTCCAATACTAAATCCTTTAGTCATAAAAGACTCAGAGCATTTCTCTGACTTTTGGTGGGACCGAACCCACGTCTTAATGAATGATTGGCACCAAGGTATTGGATTCCACCTTATTAAAACCCTTCCCCTTCATAAAAAACCCCTTTCCATTTCCATTTTGTCACTTTCGTCGCTCTCAATCGAACTGAACTCGCTTGAATAGTACCTGCAATGGAAAATAGAAGATTAAAACGACATAAAGGCATATGATCTATTCATGTTAAACAAATTGAATTGATTTCATTTTAAAATATACATATAACAACATGAACACATGTATTAGGAAAGGAAAAAAATCTCTTTATTATGAAGTAGAAGGAGAAGTTAAAACCAGTTGGATCGATTTGATGTCAAATCGCTCCAACTTAAGTCCTATCCTCATCACATTAGCAACATCACTCCAGCAGCATAACATTACATGCAGACAATACCTCCAAGATCTGTGATCTCACTAGCACAAATCTACTAATTCAAATTCTTGCTCTCGTGTGCACTGTGATCAGTGCTCAATTTATAAGTAGTGAAGTAAGTTTGAAATTAATGGATCGTTGAATGGTTTTTCCAAAAATGGATGAAGAGGTTTCCTTGTTCATTGGAATAGGAGGATAAGAGTTTCAACGGCTCCATGGTTTCCATATTCGAAGTTATCAAATGATGTGATAGCTTAAAAAACTTCTAGAAGCCACTAAAGGGTGGGAAGATTCTCGGAATCCTATGAACATTTTTCTCCCAGTCGACAAACGCACTTTCAAGTAGGCCTAGATGATCTGCAACGCAACTTTGCATGGGAGTAGATTCTCTACAAAGAAATTACTGCAGTCTAGGGGTTTGTTGATGGCTCAATGAAGCACTTCAACTGGAATTCAAGCAGTGAAACTTTTAGGGAAGAAAACCATCAATGGGATGACTTGTTTAGGGAATGTAGCAACTAATTTAAAGTATGCCATAGACCCTAATTCATACTGATATGGTTTTTGGGAGTGATTCCCAAATTGACCTCTAACAAATATCCTAGGCCTCCATCCACTTGTTTTATCCATCGCTTCAACCTACTCATTCGTCATGAAATCGTCCGGTTAATCAAGTGGTATGCATAATTTTATGAATTGATGTGCCAAGGCAGGAAACATCGAAGCTTGCTACACTCTGGGTATGATATGATTCTACTGTCTTGAAAAATGAGGCACAAAAGCATCATTAATGGCCAAGGACATTATTTATTTTGCATGCACATGACTCTTCAGTCACTCGGTGCCCTTTCCCACTGGTTTTTCTAGTGTGTCTTGGAAACAACTCTCTCCATACAATTGGATCCACAACACAATGCTTTTTAACAATAAATTCATGCTTCTTATGTCTCCTTCTCATGGATATTGATTCGCATAGCCACTCCAACATTCCATTATAATTCAGCAGGGTGATACAGGTCCACCAAATCCAAAAATTCATTCACACGCACAACAACTCGCAAACACCCATGCAACTTTCACACACAACATAAAGTCAGATGCACCAAATGCAATAAATATTGGATGGTGGAAAAAAAATGTTGATACAGGGGAATCCGTAACTCTCATTGACCAAGAGGTCAAAAATATTTACCAAAGTATTTGGTTTGTCAATGAGTGGTTTGTTAGGATAGGATTTATTTGAAATTGCCATGTAATTTTTTTCATTTAGGAAGATTGTTAAATAGTTATTATATTTGTTTGATTTTTCCTTAAAAAATTATTTTTATCCTATATTTATGGATCTAGATCGAACCGTGATGTAATATTTATATTCCTTGAATTTTAATAAATATGGGTTTGTGTGTAGTGGAGAGAAGCCCTTAATTCTATTCGAAACCAGTTCTTCTGCAATCTTATGAATAATATAGAATCCAATTATAATATTGTATTATGTATACATCGCTTTTTGGAGTGGTTGTGAGAGGGCAGAGAAGGGAGAGGAGTTGCCCAAGAGAGAGGTGTTAGAGCGCACAAATGCAATCCCACAGAGGAGTCGAGAAAAATTCTTCACGTTTTAATTCCCCGCATGGATCTGTCATTAGAAATAAGAGTTAATTAACGGGTTCAACATGGCACTTGTTACCCCGACGATCTTATTAGGTGTCAAATTTAAATACGTCAGTTGTGGAGAGTTGGTGGACCCCACCCGAAATACTTACCCCAGTGACTTTGTTAAAGTGCAAATTTGAACGCGCTGGGATATTGTGAGTGGGTGGGTCCTACTTCGGTTTCACTTGATGGATGGACCTGAGCGCCCTTTCCATTGTGTCAGGTTATATAAAGCGATCGAAAGGTTTCAATTGTGGACCCCACTCAGAAGACTTACCCTGATGATTCTACGCGAGCGCCTTTTTTTTCGGTCAGAACGACCCACGAAGGGAGATAGAGTGGACCCCGCTCGTTGGGATTACCCCGACGAACCTGGAAAGTGCTTGTTCCCATTGTGTTGGTCTCTTCGATCCAGACTCACATGGAATTAGTTGTGCATCAATTGCCTCTACTGAAGAAATAGAGGAGTATGTTGGAGATAGCGGAACGAGAGAAGTGTTAGAGTGGGACAGTGTCGTGTAGGCCCAATCCTATGGTAGAAGGTGGACCGCAGAGGTATTTTCACAAAGCTCAGGAATTAAAAGGAATTCTAGCCATACACACACATATTTGGCTCTCCTTTCGACTCCTCCCACTATTAATAGATATGCCTACAATTTCTAAAGGGGTTTAAATCCCGAAGATGTTGAAGGGAGTGTCGATTATGGAAATAAGTTTTGTGATGAAAAGGGAAAAGAGGGACCAATCCTGACTAAATCTAATTTATATTTGCATCAAATGTTTTTAGAGAAAACCCTGTGTTTGCTTCAGGAACAGCATCAATCATGCCACCCGGATTTAATCGAGGTTTTGGATGAGGCACTCGAAGAGGAGAAAGAAAAACACGTGTTGCTAATAGAGAGGTATTGTGGGTGATGCAATGATTCGAGGCATGAATGGAAACATTGGAGACTGGCTTGCAGAGAGAACCAAAATCATGAGATGTGAGTCCTGAAGAGGAAGAATCCGTGGAAGAACCAACAAAAGATACGGTATTGAAAGTGATTTTGGGATTTGTCATGAAACCCAAACTAGATTTTTCTTTAAGTATTGAGGGTTTTTCACAGTGCATTATATTATATATCAATTTTTGGGATTCAATTGCATTAATTAAGGCATTCATCTATGACCATTTCCATGAGAGGTAGCAAGGTAAGTGGGCTTAATTGTGGGGAAAAATCCACAGTTAATCATGCTTGAGCTAGAGGCGATATGGGATGGGTGACCTCCCGAGTAGTCTTGGTTACCGGATGCAAGTACTGAAAGTGATGATTGACGCTATGCGGTTCATTTCACTAGTTTCAATCCCACTTCTTCACCCCTGTGAGAATCACTTGATGCAATGAATGCTAAGTTGACTATTATGTTGCAACTACCTCTTATCGAAATGATCGTATATGAATGACTTACTTAACTAGTTGAATCCCAAAAAATGATATCTAGAATTGTAATCTTATACAGGTAGCATGAATCTAGAGGAGCTTATTGACTAGATCATAGATATGGATAAATTCTTTGAGTATGAAGAAAAATATGAGGAGAATAAGGTTACGTTCATTGTAACTAAGGTAAAGGTCATGCAACTCTTTGGTGGGATGGTGTATAAGAAGAGAGAAGGAGAAAGAACAATAAAAAAATTAAAATTTGGGATTGGATGGTGGAAAAAATCAGAGGTAAGTTCTCGACAAAGGGTTACCAACTTAACTTGTTCAGAAGTATGCAGAACCTTAAGCAGAGAGCTATGATAGTTAGAGAGTATACATAATAATTCTATAAAGTGAATATCAGGGGAGGATATGTAAAGGAGTCTATAGAAAATACAAAAAGATATATAAATGGGCTTAGATTAGAGTGTACTATCACCTAATACTGTAGAGGATGCATATCAATTGGCTTTGAAGGCTGAAGATAAATTTTCAACGAAGCAAGCTAGAAGAGGTAAAAGTGCTACTAGAGGAAGAGGAAAACAAACAAGCAGGAGGATATCTACTCCACCAAGAGATGAAGCTAGTAGCTCAAGTCCATAACGACAACAAGAAGGAGAATCCAGATGCCAATGATCCTTTTCGAGAGATCGAGGAAGAGGAAAAAGAGAAGTTCATTGCTATAGGTTTGGCAAGCTTGGAAATTTGGCATATGATTATCCAAGGAACAAAGAACCAGTCCAAAGGAATGTTATTACTGCTCTAGTAGAGGAGGTGGAAGAAAATGTAACACCCGTCTCCCACATTTACCCATGTTAACTGGTCCACTAGAGTAAACATGTGACAAAGAGTTACTATTATATGATTCAACTTCCCAATTATAGTTAAGGAAGTGGAATCGACAAGACAAGACCATTATAACCTTCCTCAAATGCTACATGACCTCCAGGAGCCCACAAACCCTTCCAGGTGCTCAACCCATGAGACAACTTGTTGTTTAACTGATCTAGAGCCCCAGTCGCATTAATGAAAAGCCCTCAATGTGAATTAAATCCTCTAGTTGCATGCATAACAAGTCATCCATGTGAATCCAGCCTTTTTCAAGAAGTTATGTGCCAACAACCCTGGGTTCTGAGCCACTTTTTCAGGGTCAGGACTCAGACCACTGCCCATAACTTCACGGAACTTCCAAAAATAATAAATATCATGGTGACAAGGCCTCTAATGCAAAACTTGAACAAGGACCTGATCTGAAAAGGCCTAGCCATGAAAGACATTCTGTCAAAAACATCATGGACATGTAATTTATAGGTCATATAAAAACATCTGAGCCAATCAATCACTCATCAAAATAATGCCTCTTTTCTGAATCCACATTTTTCAGCAAAGGCTATGTAGTGGGTTTAGACATCCCTCTACAACTCTTAGTCTTGCTGATGTGATAAAAAAGGATAGGAGATCAAACTTACAGCAAGAAGAAATCATCTTGACAATACAAATCAAACTTGATCAAATGAAATTCACACATTTAACATAAAAATTGAATCACTTAATAAATTGATAATTGTTGCTGAAAACTTCAGAAATATTACATTAGATGAATGAAATAATTATTACTACATAACATAAATTAAAATGCACACACACACAACTAAGGGAGTTGTGAATGAAGGGGGCCCTCCCTCACTCACAACCCCTGCAAGATTAAAGATGTTTTCTCAGTAGAGTAGAAAAAACATGAAATATTGTATTAATCTAGAAATATTACAGTCAAGTATAATCTGATATATGCTATCAACAAATCCCAACCCAACCAACTCCTTACATCATAAAACACAGTAAAATTTATACAACTTCGAAAGCCCATATTTGGCTCGAATGAGGAAAATTATAATCTGAGCTAGGATCTATCAATATAGGTACAATATCATCAAAATTAGCTAAGTTGAGTCTAATCCATGACTGAGAGCATGGGTTAGACAATTTTTGTTACAAGGTTGAAGCTGCTCCTCATGTGGCCAACGAGAAGAAGTTTGTGAATATGGGTAGTTTAGAAGGCGTATTTGGCACAACCAATAGGACAGCGTCCATGTACGACGAATTCCCCACAAAACCCATGTTCTTGTTTGATTTGGTAGTGAGCGAAACATAGCTAACTGCTAATTATGTTGTAGGAAATCAGAGCAACTACAGGAAATCTGCTACAGGATTCCTAGAGCGACTGCAGGAAATACGGCCGCACGAGCTGTCTTCAGGAATTTCGGGGTTGTTTCAGATCAAATAAAATCTACATAGGATTCTTAGATCAGTTGTCATGATAATTTCAATAAGGAAACAACTAGTTAAGTAATACTTAAGATTAAAGGTAAAAATGATACTTTTATATGTTACTTTGCATACCTCAAACCTATAGTACCCCTTTTAGCCAAAACCTAGCTGATATAACCGAAATAATTATATTATTGGTTAAGGATAGGTCAAAATGGGAGAGATGAGGTCTAGGAAAAGTGTCAAAATTAGGCAAAATTGGGACTCAACATCTCCCGCACACCTGTTGTCTTGCATGTCCCTTATTCAAGAAAAAATTTTGCATCCTCCAAAACAAAAAATTAGTCTCTGCCACGGGCTACAGCTACTGCGGCCAAATGATCCAGCTGGGCCCTGCTAGACTCTGCCTGAACCTGACCCCTGTAAATCTCATTTTTCTTCTTCAGATGGTCAATCTGAGCCTGCTTCTTTTTCCTAATTCGGGGCGCTTTCTGGTGCCATTCCTCATGCTCTTTCTGCATACGAAGGTTGTTCTCTTTCAAAGGTTCGTTCTCCTTTCTCAAGGCCTGTTCTGAAACTGTGAGCTCAGTAATAATCTCCTCTAACTCTTGTAGAGACCACTTCTTCTGGGGGGTTACTTCCCCCTCATGATTTCCTTGGGAAGATTGAGGCACACTAAGGTCCTCCTGTTCTTTTGTTGTTTCATTCCCGCTTTCCTACAACGGGGTATCCTGGAAGGACATTGTTTCTCCATCAATGAATGCAACTATCTCCACCTTCTCCTTCCCATTAGGTGAGCCATGGAGTTTTCCTTTATTTTTATAAACTTTCTTGGGCAGTACCCCCCCTTTCTCTATGTGCTTTATAGCCATCTTGGTAGCTTGGCTCCTTGTGAGTCTCTTAGAGGGGGTAGTAGTGCCCTTTATGTTACGATTTTTACCTATAGTATCCCTGGTCACCACTAATTCTTCATATTCTTCATTCTCCCTTGTCTTTGGTCCACGAGTCCATCACTTTTTCCTTGGATTTTCTGCTGCCTCTTCTTCCTAGGGCTCTGAAGGATTAGATTTTTCATCCTCCATGAAATGATTCTCGACCAGAAAATCCTCCCACATCCTTTTCTTCTTCTGCAGAACCTCCATCAAGATGATCTTTACAAGCCCATGGTGATAGAGGTTTTCATCCAAGTGGGTTTCCCTTTCCTTAGCGGCCGTAGACATTTTTATTAGGGACTTATTCAAATAATATGGAAAATTCAAAGGCTTGTCTCGAAAATGTCCGAGAAGCCGAATGTGAAATAAAAACGCAAGCCAAAAGCGACCTTCGCATGTTATATACTTTTGTAGGACAAATAACAGGTGTTGATACTTACTTCTTAGAAATTCTTGTGTAATACCCTTGCTCCAGTCGGGGTTTGGATGCTCCTTCTTGAGAAAGGACGCGCAAATTCCCTTATTAAAGTGTTGGTTATTAAACCAATGTTCCCCATCCTATGATATCTTGCATCCCCGAGCCACCACATCCTCTATTAATCAGAACTAAATGTTCCCAACCTATGCCTTATCACCGTTTAGATTCAGGGCGAACAATTTCATGACTTCTGAATTATATCACAACCACCCCGCTTTCTCCAGTCTCTCCTTGCTACAAGGATCAGCTTCCAACAAAGCAGGGCCTTGTGCTTCAAACCGAACAGGGGCACGCAGTCTTGACATGGTGAAGGAAAAATGGGAGAGACAAAACGAATGAGGCTCACAAAAATGCGGTTGTTTAAAACTTGCAATGGATCATTCGACAAAGAGAGGTTTAAATTGGAAATATCAGAGAGCACAGAGATTTAAAAGTAGGTCGTGATCATGATTATCATCATGATCTGACCTGTGGAATGAATACCAGAAGTACGTTTGCAGGTCATATCAGAATCATGATGATCGAGCGTGGAGCTTCATTTATGATGCAACGGTTTACAACCATGTTTTGCTACAAGGGTTACTATAGCTTAAAATATACAAATTTTTAAAATTTAAGCATCATTACCTCTTACCTCAAGTGTCCTATCACTAGCTGTACCTTACCGAACTTACCTCCCAACAGTACAATCCTCCGATGACGTTTGTTTGTTTCTTGGAATGATAACCCACTCAAAAGTTACATCGGATGTATGATCACACAATTCATGATCTCGACCAATAAGAAAATTGTCATTACTTTATCAAATAATTTAAACTAATGTTTGTCTATGCTTTTTATTCTTCAAGAAACCAAATTGTTGCTGCAGGAAATAAAGTTGTGACTGCTGAACATTCTGAAGGAAAAACCATTTCTCCCCATTTATGTATAGTTAATTGCATATGAATGGAGGTGCTAATGTCAAATGTGCAATGATCTCATTGGATTACCAGCCTTTGAGGTCAAATTTTAACCAATGCGAGGCCCATCACCATTAATGATAGTGAGGGCCAAGGTACCCTAATGCATCCTATCAGGTGTGAATTTATGAGCTGATGTCGAACCCCCTTTAGGATCCAGCAGTCAAGGGGCCATAATGATTCCCCATTATTGTTGGCGAGATAACCTATCATTAGGGTATACAGGCTTCAAGGCATCATAAGGCTCTAATCTTGCACCCAGATAATTTGCTAATGTCGATGGACCAAGATTTTCGGAAGGAGGGCCTTAAGGAATCCCATATCAATCCAACACGAGCAATCCACATATTAACTGAAAACATAATTTATTGAGATGATCCCAAAGGATCTACTGACCCATGTTTTTAACGAGCCTAATGGCAGTCATGCTCGCTAGATTTCAATTTTAGAGAGTCTTAAATACTGAAAAAGAAGACTCCAGGGGGGCTTCTTTTTTGTAACTAGTCCATTGGGCCCGGAAAAAGGAATAAAAATGTACCCAATAGACATTCCTCTCATTTTTTACCGACCACGAGGAGGAACAAAGTGATCTCATTGTATTAGCAGGAAAACCAAGAAGATGTAGTGGAATGAATGACTCCTTCTCTCACCATCTCCAGCTCTTTCTTCTTCACAATTTCGTCCACAAATTCCTCCTTAGATTGGGGTTTTTGATATAGCTTGAGTCTGTGCCAATTAACCAAGAAGGTAACATTCCCATAATCAATATTTTTAACCCAAATAGATCCATTATAAAAAACTTTCTCAATTTCATAGGGGCCTAGCCAATGTGTGTTGAATTTCCTTTTAAAGTTCTTAAATTTTGAATCATACAAAAATGCCCAGTCTCCCTCTTTTTATTGCTTATTTTTAATGTATATGTCGTGCCATTTAGCCCATTGTTGTTGGATCAATTCAGTATGCTGAAAATCATCCTGCATAATCTCATCCAACTCATTGAGCTGCAAGATTCTATGTTTTTGAGCTTCATCAAGGTCTATACCCAAATCTATTTCCATATTGAAAGTTCTGATCTGAAATTCATTGGGAAATAAAAATTGCTTTCCATACACCAATTCATACGGAGAGAAGCCAGTGGTATTTCTCCATGTGGTACTATAAGCCCACAATGCCTCTGGAAGTCGATTAGACCAATCCTCCTTATGTAATTGAACTGTATTGGTAAGGATGGTCTCCAACACTTTATTTGTTGATTCCACCTTCCCATTGGCCTGTGGATGGTAACGGGTGGAATTCTGATGATTAATCTGATATTTTTTCACAATTCCCTGCATAAGCTTTGATGCAAACTGAGCACCTTTATCAATAACTATCTCCCTAGGTACTCAAAATCTTACAAAAATATCAGAGAAAATAAAATATACCACTGCTTTCTTCGTTTCTGTAGGTAGTGCTCTTGCCTCCACCCACTTTGTAACATAATCATTACAAACCAAAATATACTTCTTACCTTTGGACATAAGATTGATAGGACCTAAAAAATCAAGAGCCCACACCTCGAAGGGTTCTATGAGAACTTGTGGTTGCAAAGGCATCTCGTATGATTGTAGAGGTCGCCCCATTCTCTAGCAACTATCACACTTCCAAACATACTCCTTTGTATCTTTAAAAAGATTGGGCCAGTAGTAACCTGAGTGGAGGATCTTATAGGCTGTACACTTGTCTACAAAGTGTCCTTCACAAGGTTCATCATGACAGACTCTCAAGATGTCATAGATCTCATCCTCCCTGACACACCTGCGAACAATCAAATCAGTTCCAGTGAAAAAGATATCTCCCCTAATCCAAGAATAATAATCACTTTTCCTAATAATCCTCTTTTTCTGATTAGATGAAAAGTAGGGTGGAAACTTTCCTATAGCAAGGTATTTGGCCATATCTACAAACCAAGGTGTTTTTACAGAAATAGAAAAAAAAAATTCATCGGGAAAGTTATCATTAACAAGAACACCCTCACCTGCATGGTTGAGCCTAGATAAGAAATCAAATACCTAGTTTTCTTTTCCCGGTCTGTCCAATACTGTGGTGTCAAATTCCTGCAACAGCAAAAGTCACCTAGTGATCCTGCCATTAGTGACTGGTTTATTCATGAGATATCGAATGGCAGAATTATCAGTGTCTACAAAAACTTCATGACCTATGATGTAGTGCCTAAACTTGTTAATAGCATAAATTATAGCAAGGAATTCTTTTTCAGTTACCATGTAATTCAATTCTATAGGAGTTAAATTTTTACTAACAAAATAAATAGCATGGGTTACTAAATCCTCCTTTTGAACCAATGCTAATGCTATGGCTGAATCAGAGGCATCAATGGAAATGTGAGAGGGTATTTCCAATTTGGGCCTCTTAAGACAGGTGATGAAGAAAGATTTTCCTTGAGTATATCAAATGCAGCTTGACACTGGAGAGGTTACCTTTGTAAAATTTTCAACAAACCTTCTCTAGTATCCTGCATGTCCAAGAAAACTTCAAACTCCCTTCTAACTAGTTGGTGGGGGCAACTTTACAATAACTTCAATATTTGTTGGATCAACTTTAATTCCTGCAGCAGAAACATGATGACCCAAAAAAATACCTTCAGTCATAATCATAAAAAAAAAATCATTACTTAATGAAATATTAGTTTCTCTACACCTCTGCAAAAAAATTTCAAGATTATGTAAAGCCTCTTCAAAAGTATCACCCATTATAGTACAATCATCCATATAAACTTCCACACAATCATGCAAAAGGTCATAGAAAATACCAAGGACCGCCCGCTGGAATGTGGCTAGTGCATTGCATAAACCAAATGGTAATACCTTATATGCATAGGTACCCCAGGGACATGTGAATGTTGTCTTCTTCTGGTACTCTGGAGCTATCCTAATTTCATTTTATCCGTTGAACCCATCTAGGAAGGAAAAATACTTTTTCCCTACTACGTGTCCAACACTTGGTCTATAAAAGGCAAAGGGAAATGGTATTTTAATGTATCTTTTTTTAGTTTCATGTAATCTACACACACTCGCCATTTACCATTTTTTTTGGCGACAATAACTAGTGGAGATACCCACTGGCTATCTGAGATAGGATAGATGAATCCTACATTTAACAATTTCTGCAATTCATCTTTTACAATTTCCCGTAAGGTAGGGTTCATCCTTCTCTGTGGCTGTCTCACGGGCCTAACATTTTATTCTATATAAAAATGATGAATGCATGTATCTGGGTGAATGCCCCTCATGTCTGTATATTCCCATGAAAATGTATCTGAAAAAAATTTCAGTGTTTGAATTAACTGTTTTTTTTGTTTAGGATTTAAGGCAGAATTAATGTTTAAAGATTTTCCAGGAAAACTTTCAGCTACCTTACTCCCCCATTCAATCATGGAATATCCAGGAAATGCAGATAAGAGGCCTGAATTTAGTTCAGCTGTTGTACTATGCTCATAAAAATCTCGCAGATTGGTAATGATATCTAAATTATGACTACGTTGCCCTTCTAAATGCTGCGGAAAATCAGGATTAGAAATACAACAATTTATTAAATTTTCTTCTGAATTTTCCTTAAGGCACATGGCTTGGGAAATTTTTAAAACTGGTTGGGTACATTCAGAATCATGCTCCTCTTCTTCAACCCAATGTGTATTTTTTGATCTCAAGAGGGGTTTTGCAGGGGGATACAAATTAATGTTCTTTATTGCATCTCCATGAGTGATGGTCATGTTTCCAGACCTACATCCTATGTAGGTATCTGTCGTGGCTAACCACGGCCTCCCCAAGATCAAAGGATGGCCTCCCAAGTTGGTTTAGGCTAAAGAACATAAAATTCTACAGGGTACTCCGAAGAATCTAATGAGATGACAATGTCTTCTAATACCCCCTTTGGCTTTACCTTAGACCTAGCTGCTAATTCTAACATGGTAGGAGTAGGTAATAAGTCAAAGGATCCTATATGAGATAAAGTCTCCATCGTCATTACATTAATGGCTACACCTAAATTAATTAAAGTGTTCTTTATGGGATACCCATTGATTAAGGTGGTGAACACACGGATTCCGGGGTCTACATATTTTTCAGTAACAAATCCGGTGGACATTAAACTTGCAAGCTTTCCACCTACTTGAATTGTGGAGGGTTCTCTCTTCTGTCTTCCTGGTTTCTTGGTACATAGCTCCCTCATTGTTTTGACATAAATCGGGACATCCTTAATTTCTTACAGTGACAGGATCTTAATGCACACATTTCTCATTTCAGACACAAGATCAAACTTGGGTTGTTTTAATCTCATTTCCAACCTTTCCGTAAAAGGACGTTGAACCGTATGGGATGAGGAAGGTTCTTCGAGCCTTAAAGTAGGTTTTTATGTTGGTTTAGGTGTAGTTTCAACTTTAGGCATTTCCAGAGTATCTTCCTCTACAATGTCTTCAATTCTTTCGGGATGAGTCACCACTTTTCCCGATCTAAGTTTAATTTACTGCAGCAACACATGAAATTCCAGTAACACGGGAACATAAACTTCCTGCAGTGTCATAGGAAATTCCTGTAACACAGGAATAGAAATTTCCTGCAGCGGCTGTGGTGGAATATAGTAGGTATGAAAAGTGGGATAAGTAACCAATCGAATATTGTGAGCAGATTGGATGGTTTTATTGTTGGGGTTAGACATTGGCTGAGCAGGGAGTTGTGTGGGTCGAGGTTGATTTTGTGGGGCAGGAAATTGAATTTTTTGTTGCAGATGTATCATTTGTTGCAGTATGGGCTGTGGAGGATAAAAATTTTGAGCTGGAAAATTCTAAGCAGCAGGGTGAGAAAATTTTCCTTGCCAAGGTTGTTGAGGAGGCAAAGGCTTCCAGGGCATTGGAATATTCCACATCTGATTTTGAGCATAAGGAAATTGAAAATATGTCTGTGACATACCTGTAGGACGTGGCTGCCATGGTCTTTGAGCTGCCATTGCATAGAGTGCATTGAAAACTCCATGATCTTATATATATGTTGCTTTAATTTTAGGAAGAGAAGGCCATTGATCAATGGAATGCTCAGCTTCACAAATTCGACATACCTCTATGATGTCAGTAGGGCATTCCCTTAGATCATGTTTCTTCTTGCATTTGGAGCAGAACACAGCCGTGGATTTATCCAGTTCCTCCTGCTTCTTCTTAGCCTAAAAAAAATCTAGTTGTGAAGATAAAGTGCTAAGAATATCATTTTTAAAATTTTCAAATAAATTACCCATTTCAGCTATGGTTACTCCAATTCCAACAACAGATTTGACACTCCTGGAATAAGTGTCTCTTGGCCCACCTCCAACCTTGGAATTTCCTTTTGAATATCTCCTACACTGCTCACACACATCATCATAGCTCAACTTTGATACATCACCTGCTCCCATTAAGTTTAAAATCTCTAGAAATTTCGGTCTGATTTCCCTAAGAAAAAATTTCCTTTTGGTTTCTTTGCATAAAGGATTCATCTTGGATATTTGTAGATTATATTTAAATCTTTCCACCAAGTCCTCCAAACTCTCCCCTTCCTTCTTAGTCATGCCAAAAATCTCTTCTCTGAGGTCTCTATATTTACAATAATCTTGGTATTTCTTCAAGAATACCTTCTTCATTTCATCCCAAGTTGAAATGGAGTTTGGACCCAAACCCATAAACCACCTAAGAGTTGCATCCTTCAATGTAGCAGGAAACAATTTTAGTTTTTGAGAATTAGAAGAATAGTCATAGCTCCTGCATAACACATCGAACTCAAATAATAAGGCAGCGGGATCTTCACTAGAGGCACCACGAAAATTGGACAAGTTTGTGCGAGGAATGATTTTCATCTGAGTAGCTCCACCAGTCTCCCTGATAGGGAATTCAAAGGTAACCAGTTCCTTTTCTTTCTCAGTGTAGATCCCATTTGTGTTACCAATACCCTCTTCGTGAACCATATCCGACCAAGGGAGAGTAGGACCTATGTAAAATACTGATTCCTAAGAATCAATGGTTTGTAATTCTAGTTCTTGAATAGGATTAATGAATAACTCCTCTTTAGGCTGACCACTGTGCAACAATGTTTACTTCCTTAGGAAGGGAGGTTCTAAATGGGCAGCAACAAAGGATTTCCCAATAGAATATTATGTTGTAGAGGTATTGACTTATTTGGAATCAAAAACCAAACTCTCTTCAGGACTACAGACCTCCTGTTTAGATTATCCTTCTTTTTTTGCCTTGTTTCTTGCAAACCTCCTTGTTCTGGCTAATGTAATATTAAATGAAGTGGTGCTCACACCACCACAAAAAATAATTGAAAATATTGGACCCTATTCATCTATTATACAAACAAATTCAAAAATTATACTTGCCACACAAGCAGGACAGGGCTTTGGAAAAATTCTGATCTCTGCAGGTGGATAGGCCTTACCCCACGTCTTACCACTTCGACTACCCCAGTCCTACAAAAATATCAAACGGCAAAAAAAAATCATAAAAGCACTTTCAGTATCATCCCTGAGCACCTCCGCGGCAACGACACCAAAATGTTGAGTCAAAGGAAGCCTAGTTCTATTTTCAACGAGATAGCAACCATTCCAAGGATATGATGGTATTCTAAACCCAATGGTACAGTCCAAATAACCATTGGAGTTGATTTGTTAACTTGTAAAATAAATTTCCCTTTATAATCCCAAAGAGCCAAGTCAATTTGACATAGGCTCAAGGAGACGTATCCCACGATATTAGGGTGAAATCCTTTATTAAATTTGTTGTTATGTGTTGATGTTTATTTTCTGCACTTTATGGTTGTTTCACATGCTTAATATCAGCAAAAAAAAATGTTCTTAAAGCACTTAAAAGGTTAAAAAATATACACCTGTTTCAAGTATTCATTTCCACACAGTCGTGTATAAGCAAGATCTTTTATTTGTTTAACTGAGTGGGAGGTGATTACGCATACGCATATCAATTTATCCACCCATTTTTAGATCAAGTTGGTATCAGAGCACTAGGTTGCCTGCTTGACAGAGCACTAAGTTGTTGCTTGACATAGCACTAGGTTTCTTGTTGACTTGAAGGGTGTTTAACAATGCAAATAATTTAACTGTTTGCAAATTGACTGATGCTTACAAATTTAAGTTTTTTAGAGGTGAAGGGGAGTTATTGATAGCTAAGTCCAGAAGAGGACTAGAAGGAAGAAGGTTGAAGGCATTCTCCTTACCCAAGGGATCTCAAGGCAACCCTTGAAGCATAAGAGGAATTGTTTGCAAGAGGCTGCTTGAAGAAGAGCTTGACTCTACAACCATTTTGTTCAGAAGCTTTATCAATTTTTTTTTAAGCTTTCTGAAATTTTGTTGAATTTATTTAGTTCATTTACATAATAATGAAAAATTCATCAAGTGAGGTTTCAAAATCCTCCTTCACAAGATTCTTCGATGAAGAGATGAAGCAAGACTTCTACATTTTGAAGGATATGGTGCAAAGTCTGTATGAAGACAGAAGGGAAAGCACTAGACTTCATGAGAAATTGGTTGCCATGAAGCAAGAGAAAGAAGGACTTCTTCAAAGAATGTGTGAGATGGAGATGCATCTCCATCATGCCCAAGAGGCCTTAGCCAAAAACATGCATGAAACAAAGGTAAGTCACTCAAATTTGTCTTCAAATTCCTCTTCAGATACATGTGTAGGTTCATTTGAAAAGCACACTAGAGGTATAGGGTCCAATTTGATGTTAAAAATGGGATATGAAAGCAAGGGTTTAGGAAAACATGCACAAGGCATGATTGATCCTATTTTGGTTGAGGAAAGGCCTAAGAAATTTGGTCTAGGCTTTGTTCAATCTTATGGCGAAAACTCTACAACCATGAAGGCATTTGAGACAACTTCAAGAAGAACTTTTGTTGCAAGTTTTAAACCACAAACATATCAAGTTTATTTTCAAGTTGATTTCCATTGTTTGAAGCCTATGTTGTAGCAAGATGCTTGTAGACATGCAACTTATGGAGAGCATGAAAGTTCTGACAACTATCAAGACATGAACATTGATGTTAGTCTTCAAAAGAAAGTTGGAACCTCTACAAGTTCATCTCCTCAAGAAGGTAAAAAATATGGACATGCAAAGCAACTCTTGAGGTATGATTCTTCCCATAGTTAAGTTGATTATGTTTATGTTAAGCATGGAAAATATGCATGCGTGAATGGAAGAAAGAGTTGTTGTTCCTATTGTGGTATGTGTAACCATGAAGTTTCAAATGCTAGAAGAGGATGAAGGCATACAGGAAACAGTTGAAGCGAAGGAAACTTGCTCAAAAGGTGAAAAATACTTGCACACATTGCCAGAAGAAGGGACATTTTGTTGCACAATGTTGGACATTGCATCCAACTAATCATCCCAAGAATTTGAAGCAAGAGGATAAAAATACTGGTGAAAATGGAACCAAATATTCCATCATTGATGTGAGAACATATGTTTCACATGAAGAAGATTTTCAGCAGCAAAAATCTCCATGGAAGTGGCTGGTAAGAAGTGGTTTGACTTCTTAACCTAGTAAGACATACATTCATTTGTACATATGAAAATTTCAGTCATGTATGTACTTCTGTTGAAAACTTACGTTTGTTTGAGCCACCTTTGATCAATGATCAAGGATATGATGTTCAACTACCTTCGATTGAAAAATTCTCACCAGAAATTTCTGAATGAGTTCAATGAAGATACAGTTCTTAACAGGAGGACAAGAGCATCCAAGAAGGGAAGTGTCGACTACCTTCGAGTTGGACTCAAAGGCACTAGCCAACAAGGCAAAGTGTAAGAAGGTTGGAAATGTGAGTGTGTTTTACTCTCAACTACTGAACAGGTAATCAGTCTTTTGAGGTCCAAAACATTCCTAATGGGGAGGAGTGATCAGATTTGGATCATGGATCTAAGTGATAACTCAAATTTAAAAGTGTTCGAAAGTGTGTTGAACCTGAATGACCGAATAGATCTTGTCTTCCTGATTTTGGCGCCGTGAACGGCTCGAAAAACCAACATCATCTGAAGAAGTTATTGTACTTTGAATGTCGAGGTGAAACTGCCAATAACCTTCGTTGTTGAATGTGGATTCATAAATTTATGTGTTGGAAAATTATTTTATTTTAATTAAGGTTGAATTAATATATATATATATATATATATATATATATATATATATATATATATATATTTTGTATGGTTTCAAAAATCATATAATGTTAACATATGGTACGTTGAATTAAACATATATTACATGCCATGATTTAATTAAACTCCAAATTCCATTTAACATATGATATATATAAACTGCATCAACAAGGCTTTAAAGAATATTATGTGTTGTTCCAAAAATATGGGCGGAGGGAAGAGGCCAGCGTTCGACCCCGCCACCTCCCCCTCATCATCGCACCTTTCCACTATTACACCAAATGCTTTGTCTTGAAAGGCATGCAAAGCCACCAGATGATAAAGCTTTCTATTCGCGCCGGGGCATGGGGGCATGGCCCAACCTCTCCCCTTAATACGACCTCTCATGCATCCTCATGCCGAGAACCTGGTGCCACGACAAACAAAATGGCGGGATTTTTGCTAGTCGGGTTTAATTAACATAAAATGTGGTTAACCCACGATTAGCCCTTAAATAGTCCGCGATTATCTTGGCAGGAATTTTGGAGGCAGCGCACCAAATTTGGGGCTCAAGCCAAATTTAGTTGGACTAACTGTAGTTGCCCCACATTTGGTGGAGGAAATTGGGGCAAAGTTGTTTTGGTTATAACTCACTCATTATTCGACCATTCTGAGAGTGTGAATAGTCAATTTTGACTTTCTTGGACATTCGAGACTCATTGGTGAGGGTTTTAGAGCCATTAGAGGAATTTTGAGCAAGTTTTTTCTTCAAATAAGTTCTAGGGGCCACCAGGGCCACCAAGGGCTAGCAGTAGAATGAGACCTAGCCAGGGCAGATAGAGGCCTTTCTCAACAAGCCAATAGTCATTTTTGGATGTTTCAGAAATTTTGGAACTAATGGTGAGGTTTGAAGAGCCAGTAGAGGACTTCTGAAGGCTGAGATGCTTAAGATAAGTTCCAAGGGCCACGAGGGCCACCAGGTGCCAGCAGGAGAATGAAGCCTATCCAGAGGAGCCATTAACCATTCTCAGCAAACCAGTAGTATATTCTAACTATTTTGAGCCTTTTGAATCCAATGGAAGGATTTGCAGAAGATTTTGAAGAATTTTTAAGGCTGAGATGCTTCAAAGAATTTTTCAGTGGACCTAGAGCCAAGGGGTGCCACCAGGTGTTGGAGGCGTAATTGGAGCATCCAGAGGCCAATTTCAGCAAGTGAATAGTCTATTATGACTATTTTTGAAATTATGAATCCAATGGAAGGATTTTTAGAGTCATTTGGAGACTTTTGAAGGTATATACACCACAGGGAAGTTTTAGGCAGCCCAGGGCCAACAGTGGATGGAGGCCTAGATTGGGGAGCCAGAGCTCTTTTGGAACAAATGATCAGTCTATTTTTGAGGTATGATATATGCTAGAGAAAGTAGGTGATTTTTAAAGGATAGAAAATGACTTCGAGGGAGTTTTTGTCAAAGAGAAGCTCAGGGAAGCTTAAGGGCACCTACAGATGAGGTCAAGTCAAAGGAAACCTAGTTCTATTTTCAGCGAGATAGCAACCATTCCAGGGATATGATGGTATTATAAACCCAATGATACAGTCCAAATAACGATTGGAGTTGATTTTTTAACTTGTAAAATAAATTTACCATTATAATAAAAAAGAGCCAAGTCAATTTGGCATAGGCTCAAGGAGACATAGCCCACGATATTCGGGTGAAATCCTTTATTAAATTTGTTGTTATGTTTTGATGCTTATTTTCTACACTTTATGGTTGTTTAAAATTCTTAATATCAGCAAAAAAAAATGTTCTTAAAGCACCTAAACAGTTAAAAAACATACACCTGTTTCAAGTATTCATTTCCACACAGTCATGTATCAGCAAGATCTTTTATTTTTTTAACTAAGTCGGAGGTGCTTGCGCATAAGCATATCAAGTTATCCACCCATTTTCAGATCATGTTGGTATTATAGCACTAGGTTTCTTTCTTGAGAGAGCACTAGGTTGTTGCTTGACATAGCACTAGGTTTCTTGTTGACTTGAAAGGTGTTTAACAGTGAAAATAATTTAACTGTTTGAAAATTGACTAATGCTTACAAGTTTAAGTTTGCTAGAGGTGAAGGGGAGATATTGATAGCTAAGTCCAGAAGAGGACAAGATGGAAGAAGGCTGAAGGAATTCTCCTTACCCAAAGGACCTCAAGGAAACCCTTGAAGCACAAGAGGAATTGTTTGCAAAAGGCTGCTTGAAGAAGAGCTTGACTCTACAGCCATTTTGTTCAGAAGCTTTGTCAATTGTTTTTGAAGCTTTGTGAATTTTTTTTGAAGTTATTTAGTTCATTGAAATAATAATGACAACTTCATCAAGTGAGGTTTCAAAATACTCCTTCACAAGATTCTTCGATGAAGAGATGAAGCAGGACTTCTACATCCTGAAGGATATGGTGAAAAGTTTGTATGAAGATAGAAGGGAAAGCACTAGAGTTCATGAGAAATTGGTTGCTATGAAGCAAGAGAAAGAAGGACTTCTTCAAATAATGCATGAGATGGAGATGTAGCTCCATCATGCCCAAGAGTTCTTAACCAAATACATGCGTGAAGCACAGGTAAATCACTCAAATTTGTCTTCAAATTCCTCTTTAGATAGATGTGTAGGTTCATTGAAGAGCACACTAGAGGTATAGGGTCCATGTTAAAAATGGGCTATGAAGGCAAGGGTTTAGGCAAACATGCACAACACATGATTCATCCTATATTGGTTGAGGAAAGGCCTAAGAAATTTGGTCTATGCTATGTTCAATCTTATGGCGAAAACTCTACAGCCATGAAGGCATTTGAGACAACCTCAAGAAGAAATTTTGTTGCAAGTTCTAAACCACAAACATGTCAAGTTTGTTTTCAAGTTGATTTCCATTGTTTGAATCCTATGTTGCAGCAAGATGTTTGTAGACATGCATCTTATGGCTATCATGAGATTTTTGACAACTATCAAGATATGAACACTGATGTTAGTCTTCAAAAGAAAGCTAGAACCTCTACAAGTTCATCTCTTCAAGAAGGTAAAAAAGATGGACATGCAAAGCAACAGTTGAGGTATAATTCTTCCCATAGTCAAGTTGATTATCTTTATATTAAGCATGGAAAATCTGCATGCGTGAATGGAAGAAATAATTGTTGTTCCTATTGTGGTATGTGTAACCATGAAGTTTTAAAATGTTGGAAGAGGATGAACGCATACAGGAAACAATTGAAGCGAAAGCAATTTGCTCAAAAGGTGAAAAAGACTTGCACACATTGCCAGAAGAAGGGAAATTTTGTTGCACAATGTTGGACATTGCATCCAACTAATCATCCCAAAAATTTGAAGCAAGAGGATAAAAAGACTGGCGAAAATGGAAACAAAGATTAAATCATTAATGTGAGAACAAATGTTTCACATGAAGAAGATTTTTAGCAGCAAAAATCGTCATGGAAGTGGCTTGGTAAGAAGTGGTTTGACTTCTTAACCCAGTAAGACATACATTAATTTGTATATATGCAAATTTCAGTCATGTATGCATTTACGTTGAAAACTTACATTTGTTTGAGCGACCTTTGGTCAATGATCAAAGATATGATGTTCAGCTACCTTCAATTGAAACTTTCTTGCCAGAAATTTTTGAATGAGTTCAAGGAAGATACAGTTCTTAACAGAAGGACAAGAGCATCCAAGAAGGGAAGTTTTGACTACCTTCGAGTTGGACTAAAAGGCACTAGCCAACAAGGAAAAGTGTAAGAAGACTGGAAATGTGAGGGTGTTTTACTCTCAACTACTGAACAGGTAATTAGTCTTTTGGGGTCTAAAAGATTCCTAATGGGGAGGAGTGATCAGACTTGGATCATGGACGTAAGTGATAGCCCAAATTTCAAAGTGTTAGAAAGTGTGTTGAACCTAAGCGACCAGATAGATCTTGTCTTCCTGATTCCAGTGCCGTGAACGGTTCGAAAAACTGACATCGTATGAAGAAGTTATTGCACTTTGAATGCCAAAGTGAAACTACCAATAACCTCCATTATTGAATGTGAATTCATAAATTTATGTGTTGAAAAATTATTTTATTTTAATTAAGGTTGAATTAATATACATTATATTATATATTTTGTATGGTTTCAAAAATCATATATTATATTATAATATATATATTTAAATATTAATATTCAAAACCTTATTTAATAAATCCACATTTCATATTTATTTAAAACCAAAGGTTTTGGTTTAAAAAAATACGTTGGCATATTTAATATGGTGGGTTTAAAGTTCACGTGGGAAAAAATGTTAACATATGGTACGTTGAATTAAACGTATATTACATGCCACGGTTTAATTAAACTCCAAAGTCCATTTAACGTACGATACATAATCTGCATCGGCTTTAAAGAACTCCGGGGTTCAACTCCGCGACCTTCCCCTCTTCATCGCACCCTTCCACCATTACACCGAACATTTTTCTTTGTGCCGGGGCCAGGGGGCGGGGGCTAGCCTCCACATTAATACAGCCTCCCATGCGTCCTCATGCCGAGAACTTGGTGCCACGAAAATGTAAAACATGGTTAACCCAAGATTAGACCTTAAATAATATGCGATTATCATGGCGGTATTTTTGGAGGCAGCGCGCCAAATTTGGCGCTCAGGCAAAATTTTGTTCGACTAACTGCAGTTGCCCCACATTTGGTGGAGGAAATTGGAGCAAAGTTGTTTTGGTCATAACTCACTCATTATTCGACCATTTTGAGAGTGTGAATAGTCAATTTCAACTTTCCTGGACATTCCAGACTCATTGGTGAGGGTTGTAGATCCATAAGAGGACCGCTAAGCAATTTTTTACTTCAGAGAAGTTCTAAGGGCCACAAGGGCCATGAGGGGCCAACAGTAGAATGTGGCCTAGCCAGGGCAGCTAGAGGCCTTTATCAACAAGCCAATAGTCATTTTTGGGTGTTTCAGAAATTTTGGAACTAATGGTGAGGTTTGAAGAGCCATTAGAGGACTTTTGAAGGCCGAGATGCTTCAGAGAAGTTCCAAGGGCCACTAGGGCCACTAGGTGCCGCCAGGAGAATGAGGTTTATCCAGAGCAGCCAATAACCATTCTCAGCAAACCAGTAGTCTATTCTAACTATTTTGAGCCTTTTGAATCCAATGGTAGTATTTTCAAAATATTTTGAAGTCTTTTGAAGGCCGAGATGCTTCAGAGAAGTTTTCAGTGAACCTAGAGCCAAGGGGTGCCACCAGGTGTTGGAGGCGTAATTGGAGCAGCTGGAGGCCAATTTTAGCAAGTGAATAGTCTATTCTAACTATTTTTGACATTATGAATCCAATGGAAGTATTTTAAGAGTCATTTGGAAACTTATGAAGGTAGAGAAGCCACAGGGAAATTTAGGGCAACCGAGGGGCAACAGTGGATGGAGGCCTAGATTGGGGAGCCAGAGCTCTTTTGGAGCAAATGATCAGTCTATTTTGGAGGTATGATATATGCTGAAGAAAGTAGGTGAGGTTTCAAGGACATCAAATTAATTCTAGGTAGTTTGTTCCAAAGAGAAGCTCAGGGAAGCTTAAGGGTACCTGCAGATGAGGTCAAGTCAAAGGAAGCCTAGTTCTATTTTCAGCAAGATAGCAGCCATGCCAGGGATATAATGGTATTCTAAACCCAATGGTATAGTCCAAATAACCATTGGAGTTGAGTTTTTAACTTGTGAAAGAATTTTCACATTATAATCCCAAAGAGCCAAGTTAATTTGACATAGGCTCAAGGAGACGTAGCCCACGATATTCGGGTGAACTCCTTTATTAACTTTGTTGTTATGTGTTGATGCTTATTTGCTGCACTTTATGGTTATTTCACATGCTTAATATCAGTAAAAAAAATGTTCTTAAAGAACTTAAATAGTTAAAAAACATACACATGTTTCAAGTATTCATTTATGCGCAATCATGTATAAGAAAGATCTTTTATTTGTTTAACTGAGTGGGAGGTGCTTGCGCATAAGCATATCAAGTTATCCACCCATTTTTAGATCACATAACCCCTGCAATATTAAAGAGGTTTTCTCAGTAGAGTAGATAAAACATGCAATAGTTTATTAATCCGGAAATATTACAGTCGAGTACAATTATGATATATGCTATTAGAAAATCCCAACCCAACCAACTCCTTACATCATAAAACACAGTCAAATTTATACAACTTCGAAAGCCCATATTTGGCTCGAATGAGGAAAATTCTAATCTAAGCTAGGATCTATCAATATAGGTACAATATCATCAAAATCAGCTAATTTGAGTCTAATCCATGATTGAAAGCATGGATTAGACCATTTTCGTTACAAGGTTGAAGTTGCTCCTCATGTGGCCAATGAGAAGAGGTCTGTGAATCTAGGTAGTTTCGAAGGCAGATTTGGCACGGCCAATAGGACAACATCCATGTACGACGAATTCCCCACAAAACCAATTTTCTCGTTTGATTTGGTAGCAAGTGGAACATAGCTAACCATTAATTCTGTTGCAGGAAATTAAAGCGGTTGTAGGAAATCTACTACAGGATTCCTAGAGCGTCTATCGGAAATGTGGCCGCACTAGCTGTCTTCAGGAATTTTGGGGTTGTTTCAGATCAAAGAAAAATTGGCATATGATTCTTAGATCATTTTTCATGATAATTTCAATAAGGAAACAACTAGCTAAGGAATAGTTAAGATTAAAGGTAAAAATGATACTTTTCTATGTTAATTTGCACACCTCAAGCCTATAGTACCCCTTTTGGCCAAAACCTATTTGATATAACCGAAATAATCATATTAGTGGTTAAGGAGAGGTCAAAATGGGAGAGATAAGGTTTAGGAAAGGTGTCAAAATTAGGAAAAATTGGGAGTCAACATCTCCCCCACACCTGTTGTCTTGCATGTCCCTTATGCAAGAAAAAATGTTGCATCCTCCAAAACAGGAAATTAGTCTCTACCGTGGGCTGTAACTACTACAACCAAATGATCCAGTTGGGCCTTTTTGGACTTTGCCTAAACCTGACCCTTGTAAATCTCATTTTTCTTCTTCAGATGGTCAATCTGAGCCTGCTTATTTTTCATAATTTGGGTCGCCTTCTAGTGCCATTCCTCATTCTCTTTCTACATATGAAGGTTGTTCTCTTTTAGAGCTTTGTTCTCCTTTCTTAAGGCCCGTTTTAAAATTGTGAGCTTAGTAATAATCTCCTCTAACTCTTGTAGAGACCGCTTCTTCTGGGGGGTTACTTGCCCCTCATGATATCCTTGGGAAGATTAAGGCACACTAAGGTCCTCATGTTATTTTTCCTCAACCAACAAACAAGGAAGGATACATAGCCCACATCTAATTAGCCATCTCCCATGTAGATTCATCGGGCCCAAAGTGCTTCCATTGCACTTTAACTTGCTCGATTGCTCAGTTTCATAGCATGAGCATATTTCTATACAAAATACACTAAGGTTTCAGTTGGAATTATCATTCTAGTTCCATCTACAATACATACCAATCAATAACATGATAAAAATCTTTCACATATATTTTAAGCAATGAAAAAGGGAAAACATCATGGAATTTCATTGTCGGAGGCAGTGCAAGTTTGCAGGCCACTGGTCAAATCCTCTCAAGGATCTCAAAAGGCCTAGAATAACGAGGTGTTAACTTCGCAGATGTCTCGATTCTCAAGGAGCTCTTCCTGGGCTTGATGCGCTAATACACATGTTCCCCAACCTAAAACTTGTTAAATAGCTTGTTCTGATCTACATAACTTTTATGTATGTCATGTGTTGCCTTTAGATACTTCTTTATAACTTGCATTTCATGTTCTATCTCTACCACATGTTTGGTCCTATCAATACCCTTTTCACTAGATCACTCCAACTGATGGGAGTATTACAACTCTGCCCATTTAGTGCCTCAAATGGACTCATCATCAATGACTCCTGGTACACATTGTTGGAAGTGAACTCAACTAGTGGAAGATACTCATCCCACTTTCACTGTTGATGCATGACATACATCCTCAACATATCCTCCAAAACCTATTGACCCTCATTATCTTTCCATCTATATATGGATGATATTGTAGTAAATTCCAACTCTGTACCAAAACCTGCAAACAACTCTTTCTAGAACCTAGAAGTGAACTTAGTATCCCTACCTGACATGATCTTCTTTGGAACACCATGCAATCATGCTACATCTGTGATGAAGACCTGTGCTACATCATTAGATGAATACGTAGACTTCACTGGAATGGAATGTGCTACCATTTTCAAAATGTCAACGACAACCATAATAGAATCATGATGTTTGGATTTCCTCGAAATACTTGTAATGAAATACATGGAGATGGCCTCCCATTTCCACTCTGGAATTAGAATCATTTGTAGCAGTCCACCTAGATGATTACACTCTTCTTTTACCTATTGACAATCCAAACATCTCGCCACAAACTCTGCCATTTCCTTCTTTAGTCGATTTGGCCAATAGTAGAAATTTTTCACTGCGATCATTGTTTTATGATATCTTGGATGACCTGAATATGGATTAGCATGAAATCCCCTCAACATAAGCTTCTTGAGTTCAATGTTTTCAGGCACATAGATCCTGTCCCTAAATTTGACTAATCCATCCACTATAAGATGATAGTCCACATCCTATTCTGTTGTACCCTGTTGTAACCCTGATCTAGGTGGATATTGGTGGCCACCCACCTATTCCACCTAGACCTCCAGTCTGTTTCATTAGCTACCTTTTTTATAACATAATTTACTATTTTTAGCATTTTTTTGGGTTCTAAACTTCTGGAGCAATTTTGATCCCCTAAACGACGTTTTTCTCAAGTCTGCAACAAGGCAATAACCATAGGTAGGTTTTGCGGTAAAACTTGTAGTACTTGAAGAGATATTTCTGATGATATATCATATGTGCCAAATGGAGATAATATTACCAAGTTACGACCCCGGGAAGTTGGCTGCCCAACTAACCCCAACGGGGTCCACAAATTCTTGGTGTTTCATCTCCTAGGGTTACGGTTTGGGTTGTTTAGGGTTTTCCTACGTTTTTCAATAATAAAAAGTCCCTTGAGCCTCATTGTAACATATTTCAAAGGCATGTAGCCGACACATCTCTTCTTAAAGATAAACTACCCGCGCCCTAGTTAATTTATTTCCATCCTCTCTGTAAGCATATTTAAGTTATTTGATATTAATGAAATGAAGTGTTATTTCTATTGCATCTCTGCATTTATGTGTATTTTTGTATTTTATTGTTTTCCTGCATAAGTCCATATCAGTGGTATCACAGTGGTATACTCTTTCTCGATCCTTTTTTGCATTTCCCCAATAAGTGATTAGAAGCTCAAGTCCAAGCTATGGAAAAAGCTCAAAATTGAAAGTGTTCAAAATCACTTGCAACCTGAACGACCGGATAGGCCTCAGTGATACTATCTTAATGCTGTGAATGGCACTCAAATCCGATACTGTATGTGAAAGTTATTCAAGTTTGAAAATTCACAATTTCAAGCAAAAGACCAGTTTGACCAGGTTTGACTTTCAATTTTTGAAAAATTAAAAAAGGAATATTCTTGGAATATTCCCTGGAATATTCCACCTTGGCCAATCGATTGTGGACAAGTGTCACTCGCTCATTGGATGGCAGTTTGACTTGTTGAATTTTCGGCCAATCAACGGGTGCCACGTGGCAAGCCTAGAGGCCACCACGTGGCCCCAGCTTGTGAAAATTTTTCGTATGGAAAAATTTTCTTTTGGCACCTATCAGGAATCAAACCCGAGTCTCAGCACTACCAGCCAGGTGGCCCGATCGGGCGAGCTACGTTGGTTCTTAACATATGTTGTATTGTCGTTATATTTAAATTTTTTTAATGCAACAGTCGGCGGAAAAGGGGGCTAGCCCCTAAGGGCCAGCACCCTATTAAATAGTCTCCATACAACCCAGTGCCGGAACAACAAGGCTTCATAACATGTGGTCACGGCGGACTTAACGGTTGGGGTTAACCGCCAAATGTGACCGCCCACTTACTAAAATAAAATGCCACGATATATGTTATGGTTTGTTAACCAACATTTTCTCCGGCGGTTATGGTGGGTTCTCTGCATGTGACCACTTCTTGCAAAAATTAAATGCCAGCGCACTGACCACTAAAATTTTGGGGTCGGAGTTAGCCTTTTAGTCAAGTCGCTATTTTTGGAGCGGTTATCTGCAGTCCTCCCACATTTAGTGGGGTTTTTTACTTGACACTGGGAAAAATACTGTTGGGGCAATAACTTCTCCATTACTGAATCTTTTTGGACAATTTTTTTTTTGATTTCAGGTATTCAAAGTATTATGGATCCATTGGAATAGGTTTCACAGCCATTTGAGTTGATCTTCAGCCCCTTTTTCTTCAGAGAAGCAATGAGAGCCATCAGGGCCAAGAGGGAGTTGGAGCTGTTTTGGGCTATGCTTAACCATTTGAAGTGAACCAAAAGTCATTTTCGACTATTTTCAGCATTCCAGAGCCATTGGGATAGTTTCTAGAGATAGTAGAGGTGTTCTACAACAATTTTAGCTTCAGGGAAGCTTTTTGAGCCATCAGGGCCATTTGGGAAATGGAGCTGTATTGGGTTGTAACTTTCTGTTTAAGGTGAAAAAAAGACCATTTTCAGCTATTTTCCACCTTCTAAACCTAATGGAAGAGGTTTTAGAAATTTTTGAAAACTTTCAGAGCCCGAAAAGCTTCAGGAGAGTTTTCAGAGCCACTAGGGCCATTTTGGAGTTGGAGCTATTTTGAGTTGTACCTCTCTGTTTGAGGTGAACCAAAGATCGTTTTCAGCTAATTAAAACCTTTTGAACCTAATGGAAGAGGTTTTAGACCTGTTTTAGAACCTCTATAGACCGAAAAGCTTCAGAGGATTTTAAAGAGCCTTTAGGGCATTGTTGAAGAAATCATTGTTTATGGTAATTCTTCAATGTTTAGTGAATTTGGAAAGGCATTCTTAGCTTTTTCATGTCTTCTGAATTATTATTTTCATTCATATTTGTCTATTGAGACACTTTTAAACTGGTATTAGCATTTTGAAGCATTTTAATACAAGAATACAAGCTCATTTTGGGAGGCTTGATCCAGCAGACGTAGCCTAGGAGGGGTGAACTGCTCATCAAACATTTGTGTCATGTTATGCTGAAGTTATCTTGCTATACATTTCTGATTTAATATGTTAAACATAAAATTAAATTAACTTGCCTTCACACATAAACTCTTATACAGTTACCAAAAAAACTTTTTTTTATGCAACAAGACATGGAGAATTTTGCACACATTTAATTAATGGAAATGGATACCTTGCAAACATTTTCAAGTACTTCCATTTTCAGATCAGATGGTATTAGAGCTTTGGTTGATCCTTGGTTGAGCATTTGTTTTTGTGCAAAAGGTGTTAAAACAGTGTAAAATATTGACTGTTTTATTGGTTGCAAATTAGCTGATTGTATGAGTTTGCTTGAGTTGAAAATATATCTGTTGATAACTAAGTCTTGGAAAGGAAAAAAGAGTTGTAGAATATTTCCTTACCCCAAATTACGTCAATATTATCTTTGGAAAACAAACTCACTTTATTAGTGTTTGCTTCAAGCTATTGTATTTTTTGTTTTATGGCTGCTTGAATAAGAAGGAGTCTTTACCGACATTTGGTTAAAAAGCTTTTCAGTTGTTGAAAGCTTTGAGAACTTTTCTTTGGAAGTTCCTTTTGTTAATTTGACCATTTACATAATGTCAACTTCTTCTACAAGTGAATTTTCCTCCTTCACGAGATTCTTCAATGATGACATGAATAATGAGTTCATTAAGGTGAAGGACATGGTGCAGATTCTCATTGAGGATCAAAGAGAAAGTGTTAAGCTTCATGCACAATTGTTAGCCATGAAGGAAGAGAAGGAAGAAATTCTCCAAAGGTTGCATGACATGGAAAAACAACTCCTTCAAGCTCAAGAAGCTTTGTCCAAGAACAAGCGTGAGGAAGAGGTAAACCATTCCAACTTGTCTTCAATTTCCTCAATTGAAAAGTGTGTTGGTTCTTTTGAAAAACATACAAGGGGCATCGGGTCCAAAGTAATGTTTAAGATGGGCTATCAAGAAGGAAAATGTTTGGGCAAGCATGCACAAGGCATGGTTGAACCTATTTCAGTTGTGGAGTGACCCAAGAATGTTGGTCTTGGTTATGAGCAATTTAATGGCGAAGACTCCAAATCCTTGAATGCATGTGATGCAAATTGAAAGAGAACCTTTATTCCAAGTTCCAAAATGCATATATGTCAATTTTTTTTTAAGGATGATTGCCATTATTTTAAGCCATCATTACAGAAAGTAGAGGGTAAACATGTCGCTTATGGAGAACCTTCAAGTTCAATCAGTTTTCAAGACAAGAACTGTGATGAAAGTCTGAAAAAGAAAGTTGTCTCTTTTACTAGTTCATCATCTTTCGAAGCCAAAAAGGATGGACATTCCATGTAGCAAAAGAGGTATAATTATTCACATGATCAATTTGATTATGTTTCAGCAAAGAATGATAATTTTTCTTGTTCAAATGAAAGAAAGTTTTGATGTTCATATTGTGGTGGATTTAACCATGTTGCTTCAAGTTGCTGGTTGAAAAAGAAAGCACACAGGAAGCAGAAGAGACAAAGAAAAAATTCTCAGAAAGTGCTTAAGAGTTGCACATTTTGTCAAAAGAAGGGACATGATGTCTCTCATTGTTGGACTTTGCATCCAACAAGTTGTCCAAAGCACATGCAGCTAGAGAACAAAAAGATTGGCGTAAGTGGATCTATGGATTCTGTTATCGATGTGGAAATGGAAGATTCACATGAAGAAATGTTGTTGCCACAAAAGACTCCATGGAGTTGGCTTGGTAGGAAGTGGATTAACTTATTAATGCAGTAATTCATACTCATTTTGTACATGCAAATTTTAGATTTTGTATGCATGTATTTTAGTTGAAAAGTTGATGCAAGATTGCATGTAAAAGCAGTTTCAGTTGAAGGAATTTCTTTGTTGTTGCAAAATTTCGCCATGGAGGTGTAAAAGATGAGTATGATACTCACTTATATTGCAACAATTTTTTTAAGTTCAGCTCTTAGTCACCCACATGTTTTTTGGGATGATGTACTTGTTGGTATTTGAAAAGAAGAGTTGAAGTTGCACATGTACATAGAGGTTGTATGTGTAATTAGCAAACTATATATAGTTCATTGTACATGATGCATACACGTGTTTGTCAAGATGTATCTTATTGTTTATTGACTTGTATCAATTGTGTTACACATGATTGTCGACTTGTGTCGATTATGTCACACATGTTTATCGACTTGTGTCAATTGTGTCACACATGTTTGTCAACTTGTGTCGATTGTGGGCACACTTTTTACATTTATGATTGTGTCAATTGTATAGCACATTTCATTGCCAACTTGTTGTTGATGCCGTATGTTGCACAAGGTGCCTTTGGTGTCGATTGGTGCAGAGAACGAAGTGTCGATGAAAAGCAGTGCAAGATTACATGGGATGGAAAGACATGCAAGCAAAGAGGACACAAAGTTCAGCAAGGGTCATTACTGGTTTCAGAATGGCAGATTGGTATGGCGAGAAAACTTGGTCAGGATTCAACACAAGTACATGACTCATTCAACAAAAATTCGCCATGAGGACAGTTGACAAGTCAGGGAAATTTTTGGAGGCTGAAGAGAAGAGGATGTTGTTATTCTCTCATTTACTGTTCAGTTTCAGTTTCATCATTTCAATGATATTTTGGGGTCCAAAAGCTTCTCATTTGGGAGGTGTGATCAGGAGCTCAAGTCCGAGCAATGGAAAAAGCTCAAAATTGAAAGTGTTCAAAATCACTTGCAACCTAAACGACCAGATAGGCCTCGGCGATACGATCCTAACACCGTGAATGACACTCAAATCGGACACTGTATGTAAAAGTTATCAAGTTTGAAAATTCATAATTTCATGCAAAAGACCAGTTTGATTAGGTTTGACTTTCAATTTTTGAAAAATTAAAAAAGGAATATTCCTATAATATTCCCTAAAATATTCCACCTAGGCCAATCGATTATGGACAAGTGTCACTCACTCATTGGATGGCAGTTTGACTTGTTGAATTTTCAGCCAATCAACGAGTGCCACGTGGCAAGCCCGGAGGCCGCCACATGGCCCCAGGCCTGTGAAATTTTTTTTTATGGAAAAAATTTGTTTTGGCACCTATCAGGAATCGAACCCGGGTCTCAACGCTACCAGCCAGGTGCCCCGACCGGGCGGGCTACGTTGGTTCTTAACATATGTTCTATTGACGTTATATTTAAAGTTTTTTAATGCAACAGTCGGCGGAAAAGGGGACTAGCGCCCTATTAAACAGTCTCCATACAACCCAGCGCCGGAACTACAAGGCTTCACAACATATGGTCATGGCGGACTTAACGGTTGGGGTCAACCACCAAATGTGACTGCCCACTTACTAAAATAAAATGCCACGGTATATGTTATGGTTTGTTAACCAACGTTTTCTCTGGTAGTTACGGCGGGTTCTCCGCATGTGACCACTTCTTGCAAAAATTAAATGCCAGCGCACTGACCGCTGATAGTTTGGGGGCGGAGTCTGCCTTCTAGTCAAGTCTGCCATTTTTGGAGCGGTTATCTGCAGTCCTCCCACTTTTAGTGGGGTTTTTTACTTGACACTGGGCAAAATACTGTTGGGGCCATAAATTCTCCATTACTAAACCTTTTTGGACGATTTTTTTTTTTTTTTTTTTGTTAAATTTCATGTATTCAAAGGATTTTAGATCCATTGGAATAGGTTGTATAGCCATTGGAGTTGATCTTTAGCCCCTTTTGCTTCAGGGAAGCAATGAGAGCCATCAGGGCCAAGAGGGAGTTGGAGTTGTTTTGGGCTATGCTTAACCATTTGAAGTGAAACAAAAGTCATTTTCGACTATTTTCAGCATTCCAGAGCCATTGGGATAGGTTCCAGAGATAGTAGAGGTGTTTTATAGCCATTTTAGCTTCAGGGAAGCTTTTTGAGCCATCAGGGCCATTTGGGAAATGGAGTTGTATTGGGTTGTACCTTTCTATTTAAGGTGAACCAAAGACCATTTTCAACTATTTTCCACCTTCTGAACCTAATGGAAGAGGTTTCAGAATTGTTTGAAGACTTTCAGAGCCTGAAAACCTTCAGGAGAGTTTTCAGGGCCACTAGGGCCATTTTGGAGTTGGAGTTGTTTTGAGTTGTACCTCTCTGTTTGAGGTGAACCAAAGATCATTTTCAGATAATTTCAACCTTCTAAACCTAATGGAAGAGGTTTTAGACCTGTTTGAGAACCTCTACAGACCAAAAAGCTTCAGAGGATTTTAAAGAGCCATTAGGGCATTGTTGAAGAAATCATTGTTTATGGTAATTCTTCACTGTTTAGTGAATTTGGAAAGGCATTCTTAGCTTTTTCATGTCTTCTGAATTATTATTTTCATTAATATTTGTCTATTGAGACACTTTTAAACTTGTATTAGCATTTTGAAGCATTTTAATACAAGAGTAAAAGCTCATTTTGGGAGGCTTGATCCAGCAGACGTAGCCTAGGAGGGGTGAACTGCTCATCAAACATTTGTGTCATGTTATGCTGAAGTTATCTTGCTATACATTTCTGATTTAATATGTTAAACATAAAATTAAATTAACTTGCCTTCACACATAAACTCTTATACAGTTACCAAAAACACTTTTTTTTATGCAACAAGACATGGAGAATTTTGCACACATTTAATTAATGGAAATGGATACCTTGCACACATTTTCAAGTACTTCCATTTTCAGATCAATAAGGTCGGGGTATAAGGAGTTAGGGGTCTATCTAGTTGACCCTTTGCAAGATCAGCCTCGCAAACCCCGATGACATCCCATGGCAGAGGAAAAGAAATATGAGGTAGCAGAATATCCTATCAAAATATTGCTCAAGGAGGCCCTCAAGAAACAAAGGGACGTGATGATGGATAAATTTTCCCAAATCCTTTAACGATTTCCCACCAACAACGCATCTACATCCAACAACCAGCATGGAGGCACCACAACTTTTAAGGTACAAGTAAAATTTGACATTCCCATATTTTAGGGGAAAATAGATGCAGAAATCATAGATATATGGTTCAATCTATTAGAAGGATATTTCTCAGTTCATGAATTTTCCATCTAGGAAAAGATTACTTTTTCACTCCTCGCAGTCGCCTCCCATGTCAAGGAATGGTGGGAAAATTACTGTGAGAAAAATAAAGAGAGGGAAACCTCTCTGTTATTGGCCGCACCCACTTGGGATTCTTTCGAAGATGCCATCAAGATACAATAATATCTCGTGGGGAGCTATGAGGACAAGTACATACAATGGACTACAATGCGACAACAAAGGGATCAATATGTGCATGAACTAATGAATATTTTCTATACCCTATGCACAAAGTTCGGTATCAAATATTCGGAGAAAAATTTGGTTCTGAAGCACCTCATTAGTTTGCATAGATACATTCAGGAGGAAATGGACTTCCTTGACATCTCCTCGCTTGGTGCATCATACTGGTATGCTACCAAGATTGAGCAGAAATTAAAATAGAAGAAGTGAGACTTTGGATCTAATAATAAAAAGCAAGGGAAAGGTGCCCCCAAACAATATAACAAAGGACAAAGCCAATTCCAGGCGGCCCATGACAACCCCCCCAAGCCACAAGAAAAGAAAAAAATTGTGAAGCCAAAGAAGGACATGCGAAAGTGGTGTGAGTTCCATAAGAGCTCCACTCACAACACAAGTGAGTGTCAAGCCAAGTAGGTGCCCCAAACCGCAGAACAAGCCAAAAATGATCGGATCATGGACACACAGATCAATAACACATTCCAGTAGAGGATCTAGCTATATTGAGTTGAAGCAGACCAACTCCTTCACTAGGGCAAGTGGTTCACCAGGGACCAGGTTTAACAGAAATTTCCTCACCTCATGGAGGTTATTCACGCAATGGGGACCACCACAAATGAGCTAGTGAATGGCCGCAATATTTCGTCCATCAACCTCATGAAGGTTGCGGGAGAACTCGTCAACCTGAAAGGCATGACCAACCATTCGAAAAGGCTCTCCTTGGCTTGGAAGGTAGTCTTCCACACATCAGAGTGTTCGATTGGTACCTGGTGATACACGAACTTTAAGTCGATCTTGCAAAAATATTTCCCCCCTTGAGTTGGTCCAGAAGGTCATCAATCTGTGGAATTGGGTACCTATTCCAGAAAGTGATCTTGTTTAGCACCCGATAGTCAATTTAGAGTCTCCAATTCCCATCCTTTTTCTACACCAACATGATCGGGCTCCCACAGGGTGATGAACTTGGTCGGATGTGACCTTTCTATAGAAAAACCTAAATCTTCCTCTTGATTTCGTCGTTCTTCAAAAGAGAGCGTCGATAGATTGGTCCATTGGGTAGTGGCACACCTGGGGTCATATCGATGGAATGCTTGACCTGCCAGTACAGAGGCACCCCTGCGGGTGAGGTCAATATGTCCCCGTACTCCTCCAAGACTTTTTCCAAATATTTTTTTTGTGTGGAGGAGACCTGTCTGAAGGTCGTAGCCACAATCTTCTTCTTGCCCTAAGAGAGGATCATCAGGAAAAAAATTTCCCAGTTTTTGAAATGAACTGATTGCATTGTTTTGCAGTAACCAGAGAGATGGCAGTAGGTGGCACTACCTACAGTATCCTGTACAAATTATTTCCCAAAGTAACAATAACATCGCAAGGCCTGGACTCAAACACACACATGTCACTTCCACAAGTATGGTTTGCCTAATAATACATCACAAAAATCAAGAGGAGCAATTTTACATAATACCTCATACGTAAAGGGATTGATTTTGTATGGAAGGTGACTTGGTCACTTGGCTTGAGGGGTCCTAACCTAGGTTTAGAGTTGATGTTAACCAAAAAAACCCTCTTATTACTGGCCCTTTTGGCAGTGACCTGCTTTCACAAGTCAAAGTCTCACCCGAAGCAATATGGGGGGGTTGCTGGAACTAGGTTTCCACACCCTGAGAGAGAATTAAATGATGTGGGTGCCTTTAGGTCTAAAACAATCATGAACAGACCTCCACAATAGAAGCCCTAACCAGGAAACCCTTAACAGACAAATTCAGATCAATTATGTAGAATATCTTGCGCGCAAGTTAAATAGAGTCCATAATCCATGTAATAACTCTTAACAAATAGTATTAGAACCCAATAGAACTAGATCCATTCAATAACCATTCATCTAAAGCCAGAAGCAGTTGCACAATTGATCTAAACACAGATAACACAGGAATCAGAAATAACATGAAGAAATGACCATAAAGTAAATAATAGATGCATTATAGACTTAGATATCAACAATAACAGTTCTTCATTCATTCATATGTTAGATCTTGCTTACAAAACCTTCAGTTCACCCGTGCACACATCCAGTGAGGTCTGCACACAATAGGACTAAGGTCTTTGCGCACACAGCCAAAAGGAGCCTCTTACCCAAAAAAATTCAATAGAGTCTCAAAATACAGTCAAATCTATCAGCAATCATTCACTTCTATCTCTATCGACTCAATCTAGACTCCTTCTTATAATTTTATCCTGCTCTCATCTATGGTCTGAAAACCGTGGTTTGTGGCCCCTATTTCTACACTTTTTACCCATTACAACTCATGAGGGGATTTAACCCGCCCCAAAGCCCCTTGAATTGTGCTACGCATGACTAAACTTACAAAATATTTTACAAACATATATAAAAAATGTCTCCAAGTTTGGTCTTAGGGGACCCTGCTCCAACAGGCCCACAACAAAATCTTGTGACTCATCCCGAGTCACAGCGGCACTGGGTTATTCATCTTATTGTAGAGCTCTTCAATGGCAATAACAAAGGGCGCCAATATGCCCGCACTTTGATCCACTACCCTCTGCGTGGTCTCTACCAGCTTCTAGGAAGTTCGCCCTTCTGCGAGCAGATTGACACTCTACAGGGTCTGATTTAGGGTCTTAAATGAAGCATCTAGATCCTAAGACAACTTCATTGCCTCGTTTTCCCACAACTTCATATGGTCACTGAAAATCTGCTTCTTTCGGTGGAGCACCTTGACCTCATCTCGTAGCACCTGACTAGTCTGAAGGCGGGCCATGCGCTGGGCTAGAGTGAACGTAAGTAAGGCCTGCTATAGATCGTCGAATGCCTGCTCCTTGGCGCACAAATCCTGATTAATCTTCTTGACGAGTGGATCTATTTGCACAGAGGTCCACAAGCCCATTCACTGGAGACTCTGTATTGACTATCGGGCACTGAACAAGATCGCTGTTCGGAATAGGCACTTGATCCCACAGATTGATGACCTTCTGGACCAACTCAAAGGGGCGAAATATTTCAGCAATATCGACTTGAAGTCTAGGTATCATGAGGTACCAATCAAACCCTCCGATTTGTGGAAGACTGCCTTCAATGCCTAGGAGGGCCTTTTCGAATGGCTGGTCATGCCTTTCAGGTTGACGACATCTTGCGGCCATTCACCAACTCATTTGTAGTGGTGTACTTGGATGACATTCTGATCTTCAACCAGAATTGGGGAGAGCACCTCCACCACATCCAACAAGTCCTCCAAACACTACGACAACACAAGTTGTGTGCCAATTTGGAGAAGTGCACTTTTGGCATGACCTGGGTTCAATATTTGGGATACATTATTGATGAAAGGGGGGTGCATGTGGATCCAACCAAGATCCAAGTCATTCGGCATTGGCCAGCCCCAACCACTCTAATTGAGCTTCGCAACTTTCTGGGTCTTGCTAATTTCTACCGCAGGTTCGTGTTGGGATTCTCTCATATCACTTCGCCCTTGAGTCAAGTCACCAAGAGAGGAGCGAAAGAAAAATTATTTTGGTTGGAATCTCAACAAAAGGAATTTGTAGAATTGAAACACCGCTTCTGTTATGCCCTAGTGCTCACATTACCCGACTTGCAACAACCATTTGAGATTGAGATAGACGCCTCTGACTATGCTATTGGGGCAGTTATTACTCAACATGGCCATCCAGTGGCATATCACAGTGAGACATTGTCTGACATAGTTCGAAAGTATCCCACTTATGACAAAGAAATGTATTCCATTGTGTAGGCTTGTCGACAATGGAAGAGTTAAATTATGGGGAAGGAAACAATCATCCACACAGACCACCAACCCCTGTAGTTCATACAGACACAAGGAAATTTGGAGAATGATCGTCATCAGAATTGGTCCACATATCTGCAAAAATTTCATTTGAACATCAAGTACAAGAAGGGTAGCACCAATAATGTTGCAGACTACCTCAGCCAACCACCGATCATGGCACTAACCACCGTTCTCAACTCTTTTGGGCACGAGACTTCTGATCGGACGCTTCTTTACAAGAGAAATCCAGAATTCGGCCACACATACAAAGCACTCTTGGGGGGTACACAAGTTCCAAATTTTCACCTCCAATATGCATTGTTATGTCACCTGGAACACCTTTGTGTTCCTTCAAGTGATCATGCCAGGATGATATGGGAAGTCAACTACAGTTAGGTCGTTGGGCATTTCGGGGTCGAGAAAACAATGGCAGTACTACAAAAGTATTTCTATTTGAGAGTGCAAGATTTTGTGATCCATAACATTTTAAATTCTAAATCTTTCGGGAAATCACATGAGAAATATTGGAACCAATATTTCTCATGTGATTTCCCGGAAGATTTAGAATTTAAAAAGTATTTCTATTGGCCGAAAATTCGATAGGATGTCGGGAAATACATCAGATCCTGCATTGTTTGCACCATTTCCAAACTGACCATCAAGAAGCAAGGCCTCTATAGTCTGCTACCTACCCCTAGTCGACCTTGGGAATCCATCTCCATGGATTACATGTCAGGCCTTCCTTATACTAAGCATGGAAATGACTATTTTTTCGTGGTCGTCGACATATTCTCGAAGATGGCCATTATGGCGGCCTGAAAGAAGAATATCACAGTAGAATCCATTGCTAAACTCTTCTTTAAACGAGTGTGGGTGCACTTTGGGATCCCACAGTATATCATATCATATCGTGATAGCAGGTTCCTCAACACATTTTGGTCCAACCTGTGGTCAATGTTGGACACCAAGCTCACCAAGTCCACAGCTTTCCATCCCCAAACTGATAACTAGATAGAGGTCGTCAACATGACGATTGTACACATTCTGCGCATGTAAAATTCAAAGCACCCACGCACATGGGATGAGAGCCTCTCCTATGTACAACACAATTATAACCTGGCTCTCCACAGCTCCACCGACCACAACCCCTTTCAGGTGGGCTTGGGATTCCAACCATTATGTCCCATTGACGTAACCATGCCATTTGCGGCTACTTAGGCTGATTAGGCTCATGTCCAGTCTGAAGCTACCAAAGAGAAAAACTTCATCGAGTGCATTCAACACATCCGCCAATAAGTTCATGACATATTGGATAGATCCAATGCTAAGTACAAGCAACGACATGATCAGCATCAGGTGCCACACAACTTCTAGGTAGTTGACAAAGTGTGGCTACATTTGCAGAAGGAGCGCCTCACTGGACCCCACCCCAGCTTCGCCCACTCTGATATGGGCCATACACCATCACCAAGGCTATAGGGAACAATTCCTTTGAGCTCAGTATTCCACCATTCCTTGGTCTATAGCCAATATTCAATGTGGACCGCCTTCGTCCCTACATCCCACCTCTACTCGACACCTCTGACATTGTAGAAAAAATCACACCAACAGAGTTAAACCCAGACTGCATGGAACATGCCACCACAAATTTTATCATGAACACGCAAATCAAGAACACTCGCCAACAGAAGATCCAACTGTATCGGGTTGTCAAAGCTGGCCAACTCCTGCACCAAGGGAAGTGGTTCACCGAGGACCAAGTTCAGCAAAATTTTCCTCATCTTAGGGAGGAACTCAATGCAATGGGGACCATTGCTTCCTAAGGGGGAAAGAATGATCCACGTTGGTGTCCACCCACCTATTTCACTTGGGGCCCCACCTTTGTCTCTTTCATTTTTTCAGTTTCAGCACAACTTACTATTTTTAACAGTTTTTCGGGTCCTGAAATTTCGGAGCCGTTTTGAGGCCCTAATTGGCACTTTTTGGGAAAACCGGGAGAAACATGGGTTTATAGACTGATTTTTCTCACATCAAAAGTTTTAGTCCTTAGAAATATCTTTCTAACAAGGTATGGTGCGCGTCAAACGAAGATCGTATGCCAAAGTTACGTCCCCAGGAAGTTGAAACACCAATTTACCCAAACAGGGCCCATAGTTTTGGCGCTTCATCTCCTAGGGTTAGGGTTTTGGATGTTTAGGGTTTTCCATTTTTTATAAATAATAAATATGTGCTCTAGCCTCATTGTAACTCAGTTCATAGGCTTGTCACCGCCACATCTCTTCTCAGAGATAAGCTACCAGAGCCCTAGCTAGGTTATTTCGATTCTGTCTGTAAGCAATTTTTAGTTCTTTGATATTAATGAAATGAAGTGTTATTTCCACTGCATCTTTATATTTATGGTTACATGTGTATTTTTTTGCGTTATTGCATAAATCTGGATCATGCGACCCATTTTGCGCGCACCTCCGGGGGAGTCTTAGGCTGTAGCTTAGCCTACAATGCAACAATTTGTTGTTCAAATTATGCCTTTACCATCTACATTTTGGATCTAGAGGCCTTGAGCGCAAAAACCAGGTTTTCAATTTTAACGTGCGATGTGTCAGATGCCGAGATGACTACTTCAGGAAGCTCTCTGCACAGTCTGTGAATTAGATTTTCAAATTCTGCACACTAAGCCATCGTCACCTGCTACGTTGTTTGTGCCTAGAGGGACTAACCTGCACTGCACCTCGCTGGAAATAAATGTTTGGAGAGTGTAGCTTTCCACTGGAAAACTTTGCAAGATAAATTTCGACCTCCGCGTAGGTTTGCACCTACGTGCACAGCTCCGGCTATTCTACTGTCATAGATGCACCTAGGAAGGGGTAGATTCTACTGTTTGATGCTGCTGTGATGAGGTTTGTCGTCAGGATCGCTTATACCAGCCTTTCTTGTTCCACGCTCGCTTTCCAATTGTCCGTCTTCAACTGTAAAACCTGCAATCCTGATTGCAAGGCCTCCACTACAGCCTTGTACTACTCCTCCATGGTAGTTCATCGGTCTTCAGACACAGAAGCCACTGCGTCTATAATTTTATCCAGGTTGTCTTCTGTCATAGAGACCTCGTCATTACCTTTGTCTTTGAATCCCTTTCGCTTCTTTCTTGGGCCCTTCAAAGTTTTTGCACCCCGCTTGGTGTCTTGTGGAGATTCGACACCATCACCATCTAATCCATCTAGGACACTAGGGTCTACATCTGCCTTAGCTCCCTGACCGCGCTCCATGTCTTTCTCTGCGTTAGGCTCCTTTTCACCCTCACCATTCTTCTGTGCGCCTATTTTCACCTCTTTCTCAGTGCACAAGTCAACCCCTTTATGTATGTCTCCCAGATCTGTCTCTTTCCCAAAAATCAAGGTTGTGACGGGCTGGGTAGAGCCAAGTCCAACTTTCTAGGCTGTTGGCCAGGTCACAATGACCTATTAGACCTTTGCTTCTGTTACCATAAAATGTATACCATACCATATAGGTTCACAACATGCCCTGACCTGCACATCATGCATTGTGACCTAAAAATCGGCAATGCGCTTGTATTTTTCATAAACTACCGGTGATAGTCGTGGAAAGGAGTGAATCGTAGCAGCCAGCTCACCCTCAAATAGGACCCAAAAAATTGTATTTTCCTTTATGAGCTTGGTATCAGGGGAGTCCCAAAAATTGGCATAGCGTGCCCCCTCGCACATGCCAGGCTCCAATTCTGGGAGAACTGCATTTCCCATGCTATTAGTGTGATGAGAAGCAACAACCATGAGTAGCAAAATGGCTTCCCCAGCTCCTCCTCCTCTCGCACATTATCCAGAAACTCTTTTCAGAGGAACTGGGACTAGTTGTAGCTGATACCCTTCTCACACTATCCTACTAGCGTAATTACGTGTGCGGGTCTGTCCTTGGTTGGCATTTCCTCATCAATTTTCAGGCCAGGACCAAGGTTCCTAGGTGTACGACTGGGTCTGAAATTTTTTACACCAGGAAGCCTCTCTTGTTTTTCTCAACCTTGAAATCTTTCTTAACCTTTGTCACAACCTTTTGCTCGTTGCTTTTCCCATATGCTGTCATGGGATGAGTCCCCTTTTTGGGCAGGGTGGTGATCCGGTGGATCAGCATGGCGTTGATGGGGATGCAGCCCTATATCCATAGGCACCCTTCATGAACTAATGCTAGCAGCTGGCGCATGCATATGGAAGTGATAGGGTACCGACCAAAATACATAATTATTAGTAGGTTCAGAATCCTGGAGTTTCTCAGCCCACGCGCCCAGGGAATTGGCTCAAACTTCATCACATCATCGTAGAGGATCCTTTCCAAGTAATTTCCCATTTCTAACTTGGGGAATTTTTATTCATTCACCAAGTCGTGGTCATCAAACTTGACATTCGGCAGCTTTCCAAACACATCTTCAGTAAAAGAAACATCCTGTGGGACCAGAGGTGTCTGAAGGTAGTCCCTTACTATGTCGACATTCTTCGGGGCACGTGAAGAGGGCTTGCGTAGCTTGAAATATGGCAGTTTCCATGAAATGGGCTAGACATACGTAGCCTCCTCAGTGGTGCTCATTGGTCTCTTCGAGGGGTCACGGATGGGTGACCTGTCCTTAGTGGCCAAAAAAGGGATGTCACATTCCTCGGGGAGGTTTGCAGCTTCGAGGTGGATGACTCCGATATCTTCGCTTTGCCTTTAGCCGGTGTGGACACGACTTCTTCAACTTCGAGGATTACTTCGTGAAGATCTTCCGAGCCAAGCTCAATTGATGCTGTGAGAGGTACAGATTAATCCTTGGCAGGCGCGCTTTCTGAATTAGTGGTTGTCATTCTCAGGCGGAAGATAAACTTATAATTTCTCACTTTAAATGGGGTCTCTCGACCAGAAATGCAATAATTGTAGGAATATGTATAACACAAATCACAGATAATATCAGGGTGCAAAGTATTCAGAAATCAAAGGAACCAATTGTGACCCACACCCTTCCTTTTATAAGAAATCCAAGGTAAAACGGTCGGATCTTTATTAAATGCAACTTACCACCATAAAAAAAATCAAAAATTTCATAAGATCCCCTCATTAAATTCATAAAACCCGCTCCATCCAATAGTAAAATTACTTTTTCAACCATTTTCACTGTTCCAACAGCTAGTTTCTTCTCATGTGCATCACCCTTGTGCTTCTGTCACACCTATTTGCGCCTTCCCTCTGTGATGCGAGCACACCCTTTGATTCTTATGCTTCAGCCAGATAGTCATTTGGTCGACACCAAATTGTCCCTATATGGCTTTAGAGAGATTCCATTGAAATACCCGGGAAGATTCTCACTGCACAGTGTGGCCAAGCGCACCGCACAGTGTGGCCAAGCGCACCGCACCGCCATCAGTGATTTCCTTCACAATATATGGCCCCAACCAATGTTTCCTGAACTTCCTTGGGTGGCGCACAAACTGACTATCATATAATAAGACCAAATCCTCCTCCTTAAATACTTTTTTCCTGACGTGTCGATCATTCCAGGCCTTCCTTCTGCAATTGATGATGGAAGTTAGCGATGAACTGATCTTCTTCAAGGCAACCAATTGCACCAATCATTACTCCATAATATCAGGCTTAGCCATATTAGTGAAAGCTGCGATGCGCAGGCTTGGGACAATATATTCCATTGGCATGATTGCTTCTTACCTGTAGACCATCCTAAAATGTGTCTTCCTTGTCAGCTTCTTGCATGTGGTCCTATAAGCCCATAATATAGAAGGGATGTGCATGTCCTAATCATTCTGATTGGCATCATAGATCTTTGTGAGCGTGTTCTCCAAGATTTTGTTGAAAGCTTCTACCACGCTATTTTCTTGTGGGTAATGTTATCACTCGGATTGAACCTCAAGCTGAAGAAGGAAATTTTGAGGTAACCTCAAACCATGCTTCGCCAAGTACCTAGCCCTACTAGGCCAGGAGAGGGCTATATCCATATGGATCACGACAAAAATGACTAAGGAAAGAAGATATTAAGCTAGGTATAGTAGCTCAGAGTTTTTATTTTGATTGTGTAGGGTTTTGCTGGATCAGAAGGAGTCAAACAGTCAAGGCAAGGAAATAATTAGGTCAAGATTTGCAGGGTGTTCTATGGGGAAAGGTAGGTACAATGTTTAGCACTTTAGGGTTTAGATTATGTGATTATCAAGATAGTTGTGGAGATAGAATGAACATGGTGAATTCATGTTTTCTTTCTAAACTGAAGAAATTACAAATTGTGAATATTTACCCAAAACAGAGCATAGAAATTATGGATTTTGCCTTTCAACTTGAAAAAATTCACTTAATAGCAATGAAATGATGGATGAAGTACACAAAAAATTCTAACACATGAGCACAAAAGAAGAAACTGAAACTAAACACAATACCACATGGATCCCATAGAAATAACTGCAAATTTTATTAATGTCCAAGCCAAAACTAATACAAAAGTATGTCTCTTGTGATGCCAAACCTTCAAAATGAGTCCAACCATTACAATGACTGATAAAATACATCATATAGACCTCAAAACCACTCTCCCTAGCCTCAAGGAGTTGAATCCATGAGATAGGAATTAGTTTCACCTATTGCCAAACAAGAAACTAAATACTAGGAAGACCCAACAATTTTCCTCTAAAAGAGAGGAAACTGATTCATTTGACCTCTAGAGGACTCACCTAATGTATCTACCTTAGATGAAAGTAAAAAAATGACATTTACATTGACCATGACCATTTACATCAGTAATTTCTTCATTTTCCCAAGTAAAAAGTCAAACTGGAGTGAAACTTCAAAATTTGTTGAAGATTGTGAAAAATTCATTTTCCTCGCAAACACGCAGCGCCCTAACAGGAAAAATAGCCTCTTTTGCAAGCAACTTTTGGATGCCTTCCCGGTGTCCAAATCAGCTCCAAGATAGCTCATTGGAAATCTCTCTGAGTCTAGTTTCCAAATATACCTCTAGTTTCCAAAATGGAGCTCATTTTCCCTGTCAAAAAGTCAATCTCCCAAGATTGGTAAACGCGCAGTGACCAGGTCAAAAAGGAGGCAGAAACATGAAAATTTGGTAGTTTTTTACACTTTTGAGGGACCAGTTCTCCAAATTTTCTGAAACTTGCTAGGTTTGATGTATTCATCATTATTAACATGATGGTGGTGGCCATTTTTCAATTAGAGGCTCCAAAAAAGAGCGCAGCGACCAGGTCGTTGCGCGTTTGGCAGAATTTCTGTGTGCCAAGAATACTCAAAAAATAAAAAATGCACTGAAGTGCCAAGTGTGCCAAAAATTTTCCAAAATTGTGAGAGTAATTTCTTATCAAGTGTTTGAGGCATGGAGATACACCTCAGCAAGTATATGTAAGCTCTCCTTCTCCTTTTTCTTGGTCAAAGTTTGAATTTTTTCATGGGCTCGTTTGAGCTTGGCCCTTGCAATTTTGTTCCTCATGGCATAGTGCTTCACCATTTTTATCTGAATGTCATTGTATTTGTTTGCCTTCTCTATAAACCTCTCTATATGAAAATTGTCTCTAACAAGCCATTCTTCTCTATCCTTGCTAATCTCTAGGGCAAGCAACTCACTTGATGTGAGTTTCTCTGCCAACTCATCTTCTCTCTATCTCTCAATAGCTAAAGCTATTTTCAGCCCTCTAGTCCTTGGTCTCTATCTTGGAGGCTAATCCTCCTTATCATCAATATCACCAAAACTTTACAAGGTCTCCTCCAACGTGTTGGGTATGTGTTATATTCTTTCCACGACTAATCATGAACGGGGGGTTCACAGGGGGGGTGATAGCACCCCTCTGTACGTTGCGTTGGGTGCAACGTCGAGGGGGTCGCAGGGGGGGAGGTAGCCCCCCCTGTCGAGGTCCAGCGCAGCGCTCCAAAAAAATTTGTTGGTCCTTATTTTCCAGTGGGTGGATCCACCCATGGTTTTGTGCATGGGTTTGCACATGGTTTTGGGGTATGCTGGTTTTCGGCCCCTGGTATTTTGTAGATCTGGTCAAGGGAACTACGATTATGTTCTAATCAAAGGTTAATGGATTGGGGTTTATGTATGCTTTGGCATGTATATATATGTGTTGTAACACTAAAAGGAATAATAATGAAAAATCAAGCTGTTCGTCCCGATTTGGGATCTAGGGGAAAATCTCTGTGTTTATCTATTTTATGTTTTATGCTCTCACTATTGTTTATTTTTTGTTTTAATATTCGTTTGCAGATAATTTATGTATAGGGTTAAAACCTACATTTTGTATCAAAGCAGTTTCGGCTTCAAGGGGACGCCTTTGCTGCTGAGGGGTTTTTTGCTCGGGCCTGACGTAGACCCTGTTCAGTGGGAGATCTGCGGGATCGATTCTTGCGGTGAAAGAAGATGGAGAGCAGTGGGAAGATAGAGATCGAGAAATTTAATGGTCATATTTTTGAGTTGTGGAAGCTCAAGATGGAGGATCTATTGGTGGATAAGGACCAGTGGATCGTGGTCGATCCGGGTACTAAACCAAATGCAATGTCAGATGAAGACTGGAAGAAACTAGATCGAAAGGAAAAGAGCACAATATGGTTGTGTGTCTCAGATTCCATGTTGTTGAATGTATCTGGGGAAGCTACAACGAAGACCTTGTGGGAAAAACTTGGGACTTTGTACCAATCTAAGTCTTTGGTGAATAAATTGTTCGTGCAGAAAAATATGTATAACCTAAGGATGAAGGATGGAGACTCGGTAACAGAGCATCTGAATGCCTTCAATACTGTGGTAATTCAGTTGTCATCTGTTGATATTAAAATCTCAGATGAAGATAAGTGCATCAATTTGTTATGTTCACTACCAGACTCGTGGGATAGTCTGGTTATTGCAACAGGTAGCAATACAACTACCTTGAATTTTGATGATATTGTCTCAGCCTTGTTGTCGGAGGAAATGAGACGGAGAAATATGGAGGGCCAGAATGGAGATGCCTTATCTGTAAGAGGAAGGTCCCAAAATAGAAACAAGAATAAGGTTTCGAGTGGGAGATCTAAATCTCCAGGAAAGTTTGTAAAGGTGTGCTGGAAATGCGGAAAGGAAGGTGTTGCATTGAAAATTGTCATCTTGACATTCTGCTATTTGTATGAGCTCATTATCACTTATACTTCCTCCTTTGCAACTCTGACACATCAGTTCCTCATGTCAAGCCTTAAAAATAAGAGAAAAGCTCTCAAAAATCTCTTTAACTCTGGTATCGCACTTTCTCTTTGTCTTGCCTGCGGTCCCACACCTAATGTTCATGACTCCTGTGTACCTGAACGCACTTTCTCTGTGTTAAGGGTACGGACCCTTGTAAAAGATTAAAAAGGTGAAAGTAAACTCAAAAAGCTCACTTTCAGTAATTTCTAGAAGCCTCTGGAAAGAATCTTGCGGTGGCAGAACCGCTCTTTTGAGGTTCATGTATCCCTTGCCTTAAGGAGCTAACCCCTTGATGTGAGGAGCTTATCCTTTTGAAGGAGGATTCTATCCCTTCATAGTTGGAACTAAAACCTCCTCTTTTGCACTATAAAAAGAGGCATTGGGTAGCCTCAAAGGGAGTTCAAGCTTTAGAATTATTTGAGGTAAAGTGTTGTTGGGATTCAAACTCATTTAATTGAGATTTTTGTGAGGAGAGATCACATACCTCTATATGTCTCGGTTGGAAGAGTGCAAGGCTTGTCAGAGTAGAGGATATTCCTGCTTCGGACCCCGAGAAGGCCTATTCAACATCAAGGCTAAGGTTGTAAGGTTTTCTTTTATTCAAAGTTAATACAAATGAACTGATTTTTCTCAATAAGCTGTTAATTAACTGTTTATTTCATGGATTCCTTGATCACCATGATAGGCATGATTTATAATATTTACTATACAGGTGCTATTTAATGTTTTCTTGTTTGTGACTACAGGTCTATAAAGATAACTCCTTCAAGTGACCGAGGGACAACTACTTCGAACAAGCATTGGATCTACGGTAAGACCTTAACACCTTTATAGTATTCTTTTGCAAATCACATATGTCCAGAGAAAGATAGGTTTATGTGGTTTTTTGTTGCTAGATTACCTTTTGGTACTAGGGAGATCAATTCTGTTTGCAAGATTGATTTATCCGATCAACAAATTGGCGACTCCACTGGGGAAGGATTCTTGTTTTTGGTTTTCCTTTATTTTGACTTGAGAAAATGATTTTTCTGGTTTTTGATTGATGGATACTTGCCTAGGTAGCTTAGGTTTACTTTGCTTTGAAAATTTTTGAAGTCTTTTGTGTTTTTCTTGAAATTTTCTGGGGACCGCACTTTGTTTTCTTACACAGTGCGGGCAGTTTCGCACTTTCCTTTAGTAACCAGTGCGAGACCGCACCTGTTAGTTCTGAGGCCTGTGGACCCTGTTAGAATTTTTGAAAAACTTCATATTTCTTCTTCCAGTTTATGTTTAATTTGATTTAGGATTTCTAGTATCTGCCCAGATCTGTATTGTTCCTTTCAAAAACCTCTTGTGAGTGAGTTCCAACAGTATTTGTGTTTTGAGTGATTTTCTAGAAGTTTTGCATACTTGGATTGGTTTTCACTTGGTCTCTGTAGTGACTCAAAGATTGGAAGCTTGAAATACCTCAGATCACACTGGTCTTTTTGTCTTCTTGATGAGTCTGACTTGGTTGTGAAATCCATCCTTTCTTGAGAAATAGATCTTTTTGTCTCTTTGCAAATCTTTGAAAAAACTTTGTTATAAGTTCTGAATTTTATTTTTACAAAAGGAAACATATCTGGATGTTTTTTTATTTGTTTTTTATTCATGGACAAATGAATCCTTAGTTTACTAAACTGTTAGCCCCCAGTAAATTTTTTGACAAGAAAAGTAGGGGGCTAAATTGTTTTTGAGCCTTCAAGGAATGCATCTCCCCTGAAGACACATCATCCTTGAAGTCTCCTTTGCCTTTGCCTTTGATAAAATTCCCTCTGCTGACTCCCTTTATAAGGTCTCACTGATTGCAAAGCTGTGCTCCAAAAAGTCTACATTTTCCCCTTGTTCTCTGCAGAATGCCCCATTTTAGCCTTTTGTTCCATCAGTCGAAATTCCCCCTAAATCCCCCTTACAATCCCTCACACACCCCTTGTTTGGGCTAAGTTCTCCTTTTCCCTCTATCGTTGTCCCTATTTGGCCTTGATTTTCATTAAAAACGAGCCAAAAAACCCATTTTCTACTTTGGTAACGGGCTAGCCCCTTCTGCCAGCCCCCGAAACCGTCCCCCTCCATAACCCAGCGCTAGAACCGAGCACCGTCTCGAAAGGCGCTATCATAGCCGCTCCGCCGAACATTTTTAAACCGTCGATCTGTAAAGATCGAACGGTCATCGCAGGCTCCTCAGTGCCCGTGGCCCAACCCGTTCACCGCCCGATCGAATATCAGTCGTCTATTTATCTGTTGATCCGACGGCCCAAAATGCATCTGCCCCAGTGGTCCCCGCCCGCGCACTATTCGGAAACCGTCAGTTTCCATCGCATCGTGTTTGGAGGTCGGGCGGTTTTCTCCATTTCAGAGTGATTCCACTCACCAATGGATGTGTGTCACAGGCACTGTTTGAAAACCACCATCTCATCACACGTTATTGCTCGGCCGCAGACACGGAGCGATATGCATATCAGCTATCCGATCTACGATCGCCCATCCAATGGTCATCACGTTGCGAAGGTGCGTAGAAGTTAATCAGAGGCATCTGTACCCCTGGCCCACTTTCCATCACCCTCCGACATGTTTTCCACCGTCGATCTCTGCCCGAGATCGGATGGTCCAGATTTCATCGCATGCCAGTCGTTGCCCCCGTACTGCCACGTCATCCTTCCACATGTTTCCATCGTATATTCGCCCGTCCCTTCATATATATTCCATTTCAAGGTCGATATTTAAGGTTTTTCATTGGATTTTCCATCCGCGCCACCTTCAAACTGTATTTCCCACTGTTTCTGCCACACTGCAAGTCCTCCACAGCATTTTTCTCCATCTCACTAGTCTGCATGGCCATTCTCATCATCCCCATCACATCCAACACCTCCATACGTGTTTTTCTTAACAAGTTTTCATGTTTTACAGGGTTATCAAAGGGTGAAAGCCACCATGATTTCACAGTTTGTATTATAGCGGAAAAAACGCAGAAAGGACCATTTTTCAGAGGCCGAAATCACGAAGAAAGCTCGGGAAGGAGCCATGACAGGACTTGCATTAAAAGAACAGGTTTTGAACTCTGCAAACCCTCTCCGGTGCCATTAAAGCTCGGATTGCATAAACAAAGACAGTACGGGAACAACAGAGAGTTCGGGGCAAGAAATAGAAGATTTTGAGCTTTTTCAGGGATTTTAGAAGGCAAAGGTACCAGTTCAAAGACATCATGGATTGCATGGAAGGTCCAATGCGCAAAAAAAAATGCTATCAGGGTTTCAAATCAGCAGAATGTTTCTTCCTGAGCAAGGACATGGTACACATTATTGTTTCAGTCTACATTGTGTCCAAGTGAAGTTCCCCCCCCCCCCCTACAGCAGTCCTATGCTATCAGAAGAATTTGTTGCACAATATGGAAGATCTTAGCGTCATGATTCTACATTTTTTGTTTAATTCATCAGAATTACTACAGAGTGTTGCAACAAAGTACAACAGAGCCATACCAGAGCAAATGGAAGCCTGAAGAAGATCGCTCCTTCATCCAAAGGAGTGCCAGAGATAAATGGACAGGATTTAAACAGAATGGGCTTCGGCCCTCTTTCTTTTCTGAGTTTAATGCTTCATTTAGTGTTTCACCTACCTTCTCTGCTCCACTTCAGCTATAAATTCATGAAGAAACTCATTGTAAAGGTTGTTGATCAGTTATCAGAGAATTACAAGCTATTTCTTTTGAGACATAGTCTCTGTGTAAAGTTGTAAGATAGGCTGAGGAAAATGTTTTCAGACTGAGTATCTAGCTATTGGCAATGTTGTACTTGACTGGTATTGCTTTTTAATATGACAAGCACATTTCTTTGGATCCTGATCTAAAGTAGCAGTGATGTTTTTCTATCTCTGTATTTGTGTTTAACTTACATTTTGTTTCATTTCATTTCTACTGGCTTGCATCAGAAATCTGGCATAGGATTTACCCTTGTTAGGTACCCTATGTTTCTGCTCTCCTTGCCTTTGATGTTTTCTAATAAAGTGTTATCTAAGAGTTGATTTCAGTTGATTTAACCAGTGTAGTGGATGTTATTGCCTGCTAGCTGATGTATGAATTAAATGAATCTGTTCTTAGATGTTCTTGTTAGGATTTAGCTGGGAGATTTGGGAACATTGGGGATTAGAGTTAGCCTTGTCCACTAGGATCCTTGTGCAACCAGATGACCTTTCTAAGATCCCTCAAGCTGGAGGCCGAAGCATTGAGAGTTCAAAGTCTCCCTCTAATCTCAGGTATTTAACTTTGTGTTATGAATCTTTATTGTTTTCTCCTCCCTTATCATTCCATATCACACTATCATCTTTAAGATCCAATGTTTTAGATGACTAGCCCAACTGAAAGCCTGCATATTGATTAGCAAGAAAATCCTTTCCTAACTCCATTTCCCAATGGTCTTGAATGCTCCCTAGAATACTTCACCTCTGCCTAAACCCTCTTTGCTCATCCTGGTCTTACATTAAACCCTTCTTTCCTGATAACCAACAACCAAACAAACAGTCAAACAAACAAACTCCGAGCCTTATAACTAGCCTAATATCTTAAACCTTTGACCTTTCAAAGACATTATCTTTAAAAATTATAGAGAGATCCCTCTCTGGCCCCAGGAGGGCTAGATCCTGAGGTCTGAAGTGGTTTGATGTTGTCTCATCTTTTGGTCTTGCCAATCTGGCCAAAACATGGGAACCCCAACATAATGGCGACTCCACTGGGGAACTCTGAGTATTTCTCACCTTACTACATCATAAGAGCCTCAGAAACCTACAGTCTCTGGTTAGGTTGGTATTTAAACACTCCTATTCACAGATCAACCTCTATACCATTTTTTGTGTTTCTCCCACACTCTTAGATAGAGTCTGGAAAGGGCTAGGTAGCCTCCAGATCTCACACTCTTTCAAAGGTGACATATCTGGTAAAAGCCCTCCTAGTCAATCTCTGGTTAGAGTTTGCTGTGTTGTGAAGATATCCTTGAAAATGGACATCTCATAAGCACTGTGGTGGACAGTGTACCCTCCAGAAACATCCTAAACCTTCCACCTGGCGACTCCATAATTCCTAAACGATTTAAAGACTCCATTGGTGATCAGTAGGCCTGCTGATTATCTTGGTTCACTTTAGACTCCACTGGGAGACCAAATCCATTACAACATAAACCACAATATAAGTAACAAGTAGGGTTAAGCTGCTTGGTCAGAAAACAACATTCTGGCTTTCAGAACCATTCACACAAGAGCTTACCCTAACCAAAAACCCCCTGAAATAGTTGATAACCCTGAGAGCATCTTCAAGAGGTATCCTGCACCTAAAAGACCAAATATTTCCAATCACATCCATAGAGCTAACTCTACACCAGAAGACTTTACAGCTCTATCAGACCCATTTTTTGACCTAGGCACTCAAAACAGTTTACCAAGAACTAGGTCATTTAGTGTCCTAGACTAGCCAGATCTTGAGTTCCCTGGTTCACCACCCCAAAGTGGTAAACACCCTGGGGATAGACAGACCCCTCCATCTACACCTCTTGATATTCACTTCATTCAAAACTTGGGGCTCAGTCATCCTAGATCTGCTCATCAGTCTTCTGCTGGTCATAATATCCCTGTCATCCATATACCAGCTACTCAGGTTAACCATTTGCCTCATCAGAACATCATCATGGCAGCCTGGTATGCACCTCTAGTTTTACCTCAGCCTCTAGTACCCTTACCCAATGATTATCAATCAAATATCCTACACTTCACTGCAAAAGAGTCCATCACAACTCAAAACCATGTAGATAGGATGGAAGATTCTTTTGAATACATGGAAATAGATGATGAAACAGTCAAAATGAGAATCTTTTCCCAGAGCTTAGGAGGTGATGTGAAAAAATGGTTTAAGGGCCTACCTCCTAACAACATCCAAGATCTTCCTACTTTATATCAGACCTTCATAAACAAATGGGAATTTAAGGCAAATCCTCTCCAAATCCTAGCAGAATACAAGAACCTGAAAAGAAATGTAGGAGAGAGTGTCCAGGCCTACTCTACAAGGTTTAACAACGTTTATAATGCTCTTCCTCCACACATGAAACCTTCCCTAGGTATGGTCCTAGTGAAATACCCTAAAGGTTTGGATGCTGACATGGCTTACCAGCTTAGGGAGAGGGATTACAACACATTGGAAGACATGAAAAAAGGAGCAGTGAGTGTAGAGGCAAATTTGATCAAGAAAAAAGCAAGATTGAGAGCTGAAAAAGGGTAACATATAGAGACGACAATGTAGCTTCCACATCTGATCCAAATTATGACTGTTTATCTAAAAATGTGGAAAGGCTACAAAAAAAGATGGAAAAAATGGTTGTCACAGTTAGTAACCAAAATAGAAATCAAAACCATAACCAGAACTAGAACTTTAGAAGAAACAACACCCCTCCCAACAGACAAAGAGAATCAGATTAGCAAGTTATTCCCCCATTCCAAGAGAAATTTCTCGATGAGGATGAGGGGATCATAGGAGAGTTTGAGGGGAACACAATAAACATGTTTGAAATAGAAAATTCAATCCACAACTATTACACAGAAGAAGATCAGCCCTCACCCTCATATTGGGATGAGGAATGGCTAGAATCTAAGGATTACAGGTTAGGATTTGAAAATTTCATGATGCAGGTCAGAGAAAAATATGAACTTAGAAGCAAAAAGAGCTTAGATACTGCCAAACCAAAAGCTTCTAAGGTTACCATCAAGAAAAGGCCTGAGAAAACTTCTAAAGTGACTGCTGAAAGTAACAAATCAGCAGCTGAGAGTTCTGGAAAGAGCAAAGAAAAGGACAACCAAAACATTGATAAACAAGGTAAACCAACAAGCAGCACTAACACTGCAGTTAGTACTCCTGATAAAACAGTTTCTAACACTGTACATAGTGAGAATCAGCACACTGATTCAGCCACCAAGGTGGTGACTAACAAAACAGAGTTGAACATTCCAAAGAGTCAGTCCAATTTCAATTTGGAGAGTGAGATTGCAAAAATTAAAATCTCTGTCCCACTCTCTGAGCTGGCCACTCAGGATGTATATAAAGGCTAAATTTTGAAAGCATTAAATCTAGGTGAGAACAGTAACATTATAAATCTGAGTGATGATCAACCTGCCCTTCTGTTTGGTCCAAAAATAGAAGGAAAGTTTCAGGAAGGGGTAGTGTCACCTTTCTATATTAGTCTCAATATCCATGATAATATTCTCCACAATGCAATGCATGATTCTGGGGCATCACACAACCTGATGCCTAAAGTAGTGATGGAAAGATTAGGCCTAGAGATAACCCGTCCCTATAAAGACCTATATTCATTTGACTCTAGCAGAGTAAAGTGTCTTGGCCTAATCAAAGACCTGTGTGTAAGCCTTACCCAGATTCCAGAAAAGTGTATGGTCATGGATGTTGTGGTGGCAGATGTGCCACCCAAGTATAGCATGTTATTATCAAGATAATGGGGAGCCAAGCTGCAAGGAAAAATGTAGATGGATGGGGCTTATGCCACAATCCCAATCTTTGGCCAACTTAGAAGACTTTACAAAGAAGCACAAATGAAATTCCTGGTTAGTAGCCCCGAAAAGCATAAAAATTCACCTTTATACTCTATACATACAGACCTTGACTCCTTCATCCTTTGCAATGATGAATCCTCAGAAGGGTCAGAGTCCAAAAACAGAGATACAAACCAGGAAACAGAGCCCATGGACTTTAACATAATAGCTACTCTAAACTCGGAGGAAAATGATATAGGAAACTCGGAACAGTGCACTGAAACAAGAACTCAAAGTGAACCAGAAGCAGGATGCAGTCAGCTGATTAGTCACCCTTCACAAACACATACACCACACCAAGAACGAAACGATGATAAACCCGAGAATGAAACCTTATGGGAAATGAATTTCGATGGGTCATGCACCAAGAGAACTGTTGGGGCAGGAGTGTGGATACATAACACAGAGAGTGGTTACAAAGAGAGCCATGCGTATAACCTGCACTTCAAATGTACAAACAACATTGCAGAGTACGAGGCTCTTATCCTAGGCTTAAACCCGTTGAGAAAATTAGGAGCCCGTAGGATAACTGTGCATGGAGACTCTGAGTTGATCATTAAACAAGTGAATGGTGAATACACAACGAAACATCCTAGACTGAGAGCATATAGGAATGACACTATGGATTTATTGAAAACCTTTATGGAATACAAGCTGGTGTTTGTCCCTAGGGGCCAGAACGCTATTGCAAATGGACTAGATTGCATGTCTAGTTCGTATCATAAACCTCCTAGTGACCAACAGATCATCATTCAAACCAAATTCAGACCTGTAGTGACGGAAAATGAAAAATATTGGCAGCTCTTTGAGGGTGATAAACAGATTGAAGATTTCCTGGCAAGCGGAAACGAGTTTGAATTTTCTGATGCAGACTCTAAATCTGACAATAGCTGCCTAAGTGAAGGGTCCTCAGATGAGGAAGAAACACCCTGTAATATATAAATAAACACTTTAAACAAGAAGATTGGAAATCCGAACGAAAAATGTGAAAATGTAGATAGTGAAGAAGTAGAGGTGCTGCAGACCAAGGATAAGAACATACCTCGAGGTCTGGCCCCTTTAGAGGACCTTTTTGACTTTGATGATGTAGCAAAAAATCCCACTATAGAACATGCAAACTCTGATGTCGAGGAATGCAACATAGGCACTGAAAATAAACCCAAGATGATCAAATTGGCTAAGTCCCTGCTTGCAAACATGAAAAAGAAATACATTGACCTATTCAAGGAATTCATTGATGTGTTTGCTTGGAGTTATGAGGACTTAAGGGCCTATGACACAAACATCATACATCATAAAATACCCTTGAAAGAAAATCAGAAGCCCTTCAGACAAAAAATTCGCAGAATAAACCCAAAACAATTGCTTGCAGTAGAAAAAGAGATTAAGAAGATGTATGAGGCAGGTATAATTGTGCCTATGAGGTTCTTTGATTGGGTATCAAACCTAGTGGCTATGAGAAAGAAAACAGGGGTGATAAGATTGTGCATAGATTTCAGGAATCTTAATAGAGCCTCACTCAAAGACAATTACCCTTTGCCAAAAATGGAACATATTCTTCAGAGGGTAGTAGGTTCTAAAAGGATCTCCCTACTAGATGGTTTTTCAGGTTACAACCAAGTCTTAGTAATCCTAGAAGACCAACTCAAAACAGCCTTTACCACTCCATGGGGCACTTTTATGTATGTAAAGATGCCTTTTGGATAGATGAACACTGGTGCAACCTTCCAAAGAGCAATGGACATAGTTTTTTCAGATGAAATAGGTCACTTCATCGTCATCTATCTGGATGACATAACAGTCTATTCCAATACTGAGGAAGAACACCTAGAACACCTGAGAAGAGTGTTTGAAAAATGTAGAAGGTTTGGTCTGTCACTGAATCCTAAAAAGACTATATTTGGGCTGCAAGAAGGTAAGCTTATTGGCCACATCATATCTAAGAAAGGGATTAGGATAGACCCACAAAGAGTTGAGGGAATACTACAAATCACATACCCGAGGAACATCAAGGAGTTACAATCCTTCATTGGGAAAATCAACTTCCTCAGGAGGTTTATTCCCAATCTAGCTAAACACCTTAGGAATATGACTAACATGTTGAAGAAAGGTGTAGGAGTTAAGTGGACTATTGAAGCTAAGAAATCTTTTGAATCAGTTAAACTTGCACGCACCCAGGCTCCTGTCCTAATCAGCCCATATTTCTCAAAATATTTCCTGATTTTTTCATTTGCCTCCAAGCATACGATAGCTACAGTTCTACTACAGAAAAATTCATAGGGAATGGAATAGCCCATTTCTTTCTTCAGCAAAGCACTCAGAGATGAACCCTTGAAATACAACATAATGGAAAAACATGCCTATGCTTTGGTTAAGGCCTTGAAAGACTTTAGGGTGTACATAATGCATTCCCACACCATAGCCTATGTGCCAAATATAGTGGTTAAAGACATCTTGTCCCAAGACCCAAATGGGAAAAGGGGCAAATGGATTGCTGTGATCTTAGAATATGATCTTGAGATTAAACCCACAAAACTGATTAAAGGTCAGGGCTTAGCTCAACTAATGGCTGAATAAAATCTACAAGCCCTTGACATTAACATGGTAGATGCCTTGGATGAGCAGCAGGGATTGCCTGATCCCACTGTTGAGGAGAAGTTTCAGAGCTCTCCTTGGTATTCTGACATTCTGTATGTGCTTGCACACCTCAATGCCCCTCCTGAACTATCAAAGACCAAGGCCAGATTCTTAAAGCTAAAGGCCAGAAGCTATTGCATAATGAATGAAAGCTTATACTGGAAAAATGAAAATGGCCTATTGCTTAAATGTTTGCCTGAGTCTGAAACAGAAAGGATTAAACAAGAATTCCATGCAGGAGAGTGTGGAGGTCACCTGAACTGGAAAGCCACTGCAAAAAAAATACTCAGAGCTGGCTACTATTTGCCTACACTCTTCAATGATATCCATCAAATGATAATTGCCTGCCACAAATGCCATATTTTTGAAGGAAAAATAAAACTCCTCCCCTTACCTCTACAACCCATCATTGTTGAAGGTCCCTTTATGCAATGGGGCCTAGATTTCATAGGAGAAATTCATCCTGCTTCTTCTGCACAACACAAATGGATCCTAACAGCCACAGATTACTTCACTAAGTGGATAGAGGCCATACCTACTAGAAATGATACAGATTCAGTCATCATTAGGTTCCTAGAAGGTCATATCCTCTCTCGGTTTGGCTTCCCAAGGAAAATAATCACTGATAATGCTGCTACTTTCGGATCCAAGAAAATGGTGTATTTTTGTCATAGGTATCAAATAGCACTCGGTCATTCAACTGCCTATTACCCTCAAGGTAATGGATTAGCTGAATCATCAAACAAGAGCCTGGTGACCATCATCAAAAAGATGCTAGAAGAGAACAAAAATTAATGGCATAATAATTTAATGCATGCCCTGTGGGCTGACAGGCTTACAACAAAGAAATCCATTGGCATGTCACCATATTAGCTTATCTATGGAACAAAAGCAGTGTTTCCCACCAACCTTGGAATACTAGTGATTAAACTTGTTCAAGAGATTCAGACAGAAGAAGAAAGTATGGTGAGGAGGATAAATCAGACAATTCATCTCCAGCAAACAAGGGAAGAGGTCTATAACAGAGCTATCAAGGTTCAGGAAAATATAAAGAAGTTATTTGACAAAAGAACTAAGGCCTCTGATTTCAAAGTTGGAGATAAAGTTCTGAAGTGGGACTCAAGGAGAGAGGACAAAGGAAAGCACGACAAGTTTGACAGTTTGTGGCAAGGTCCCTACATCAGCCAGGCCACTGTGGGTCCAAATGCCTTTTTCCTACAAGAATTAGATGGAACATAACTGTTTGGGGGTCCTGTCAATGGCAGGATGCTCAAACACTACTGCTGATTTCAAATTTCCAATTTCCATTTCCATTGTACATACCATTGCAGTGTTTGTTTTCAAAAAAAGAAAAAGAAAAGAGAAACACAGAGAAAAGGAGAGGTTCAGACATGCTCAAAACATGGACCTCTGAAGTACAAATATTGGCTCTAATATGATCAAAACCTGAGCCAAAGAAAGTAAAGATAGCTGGTTCAAACATGCCCAAAACCTGGACCAGCAAAGAAGAAAGAAGAATCAGCTCTAACAAGCCCAAAACCAGAGCTGAACAAAGAAGAGAAAGTGACTCCAACAAGCTCAAAACTTGAGTCACAAAAGAAAGAAGGATGCTTCAAACTTCAGATTCCAAGCCTTCAAAGTTTTGTTTTCAGTTTTCTGGAAGTTTCTGTCCATGTGCAACTGTCTTTATGCCTTGGATCCACAACAAACTAGACTGTCTAATCCTAGTTTGACTGTTTTTAAATTTCTGTTGTAGAATGTAGAGAAGAAATCTGCTGGACAGTTTAATCCCAGCAGATATTATATTAGGTAGAGAAACATACGAGACCAATAGTCTAATATGGTCTCATGGAGTGATAAGGGTAGATTAGAATAGGTTTATTTTCTTGTTTGTAAAAAATAAAAATGATGTAAAGGGTCAACTAGTCCAAATGCACCCTAGAAGAAGAAAAAATGCTGCGATTGTAGGATGGGTAGGTAGATTGTTTGGGAATGTTTCTGCTAAATTTATGTCTTCATAATTATGGTAGCTGAAAATCGAAGAAGAAAGATGGCTCAAGCAGCAGGAATCTGGCCTACACCAAAGATCATTTTCTAAATTCTTGACTCCTTCAAGAAGAAGCCATCCCCATGTGGAGCTATTGTTAGCCCCCATTAAATTTTTTGACAAGCAAAGTAGGGGGCCAAATTTTTTTTGAGCCTTCAAGGAATGCATCTCCCTTGAAGACACATCATCCTTGAAGTCTCCTTCGCCTTTTCCTTTGATAAAATTCCCTTTGTTAACTCCCTTTATAAGGTCTCACTGATTGCAAAGCTGTGCTCCAAAATGTCTACATTTTCCCCTTGTTCCCTGCAGAATGCCCCATTTTAGCCTTTTGTTCCTTCAGTTGAAATTCCCCCTAAATCCCCCTTACAATCCCTCACAAACCCCTTGTTTGGCCTAAGTTCTCCTTTTACCTCTATCGTTGTCCCTATTTGGCCTTGATTTTCATTAAAATGAGCCAAAAAACCCATTTTCTACTTTGGTAATGGGCTAGCCCCTTCTGCCAGCCCCCGGAACCGTCCCCCTCACATAACCCAGTGCTAGAACCGAGCGCCGGCCCGAAAGGCGCTTATCGCAGCCGTGTATCGGAAACATTCTGAACCGTTGATCTCTACAGATCGGACGGTCATCGCAAGCTCCACAGCGCCTGTGGCCCAACCCGTTCACCGCCCGATTGAATATCAGCCCTCTGTTTAGCCGTTGATCCAACGGTCCAAAATGCATCTGCCCCGGTGGTCCCTGCCCACGCACTATTCAGAAACCGTCGGTTTCCATCGCACCGTGTTTGGAGGTCGGGCGGTATTCTCCATTTCAGAGTGATTCCACTCACCGATGGACGCGTGTCATGGGCACTGTTTGAAAAAAACCGCCTCATCGTGCGTTATCGTTCAACATTTTCCGCAGCGCGATATCACTGTGCACTGTCAGATCTGCGATCGCCCATCCAACGATTGTCACTCCATGAAGTTGCGCGGAAGTTAACCTAAGGCATCCGTACCCCTGGCCCACTGTCCATCGTCCTCCGACGTGTTTTCCACCGTCGATCTCCATCGAAAATCGGACGGCCCAGATTCAATTATGTGTCCCGCCATTGACCCCGTACCGCCACATTATTTTTCCACGTGTGTTCGTCGTATATTCGCCCGTCTCTTCATATATTTTCTATTCCAAGGTGGATATTTAAGGTTTTTCATTCGATTTTCCATCTGCGCCACCTTCCAACTATATTTCCCACTATTTCCACCACACTACAAGTCTTCCACAACATTTTTCACCATCTCACTAGTCTGCATGGCCATTCTCGTCATCCCTATTTCATTCACCACCTCCATACGTCTTTTTCTTAACAGGTTTTCGTGTTTTGCAGTGTTATCAGATGGTGAAAGATGCCATGATTACACAGTCTTTGTTACAGTGGCAAAAAACGCATAAAGGATGATTTTTCAGAGGCCGAAATCACGAAGAAAGCTCGGGAAGGAGCCATGACAGGAATTGCATTAAAAGAACAGGGTTTGAACTCTGCAAACCCTCTCCAGCGCCATTAAAGCTTGGATTGCATAAACAAAGACACTACGGGAAAAACAGAGAGTTCGAGGCAAGAAATAGAAGATTTTGAGCTTTTTCAGGGATTTTAGAAGGCAAAGGTACCAGTTCAAAGACATCATGGATCACATGGAAGGTCCAGCGCGGACAAAAAAATGCTATCAGGGTTTCAATTCAGCATAATGTTTCTTCCTGAGCAAGGACACGGTACACATTATTGTTTCAGTCTACATTGTGTCCAAGTGAAGTCCCCCCCCCCCAACAACAGTCCTATGCTATCAGAAGCATTTGTTGCATAGTATGGCAGATCTTAGCGTCATGATTCTACGTTTTTTGTTTAATTCATCAGAAGTACTACAAAGTGTTGCAACAAAGTACAACAGAGCCATACTGGAGAAAATGGAACCCTGAAGAAGATTGCTCCTTCGTCCAAAGGAGTGCCAGAGATAAATGCACAGGATTTAAACAGAATGGGCTTCGACCCTCTTTCTTTTCTGAGTTTAATGTTTCATTTAGTGTTTCACCTACCTTCTCTGCTCCACTTCAGCTATAAATTCATGAAGAAACTCATTGTAAAGGTTGTTGATCAGTTATCAGAGAATTACAAGCTGTTTCTTTTGAGACATAGTCTTTGTGTAAAGTTGTAAGGTAGGCTGAGGAAAATGTTTTCAGACTGAGTATCCAGCTATTGGCAATGTTGTACTTGACGGGTATTGCTTTTTAATATGACAAGCACATTTCTTTGGATCCTGATCTAAAGCAGCCGTGATGTTTTTCTATCTTTGTATTTGTGTTTAACTTACATTTTGTTTCATTTCATTTCTACTGGCTTGCATCAGAAATCTGGCATAGGATTTACCCTTGTTAGGTACCCTATGTTTCTGCTCTCCTTGCCTTTGATGTTTTCTAATAAAGTGTTATCTAAGAGTTGATTTCAGTTGATTTAACCAGTGTAGTGGATGTTATTGCCTGCTAGCTGATGTATGAATTAAATGAATCTGTTCTTAGATGTTCTTGTTAGGATTTAGCTGGGAGATTTGGGAACATTGGGGATTAGAGTTAGCCTTGTCCACTAGGATCCTTGTGCAACCAGATGACCTTTCTAAGATCCCTCAAGCTGGAGGCCGAAGCATTGAGAGTTCAAAGTCTCCCTCTAATCTCAGGTATTTAACTTTGTGTTATGAATCTTTATTGTTTTCTCCTCCCTTATCATTCCATATCACACTATCATCTTTAAGATCCAATGTTTTAGATGACTAGCCCAACTGAAAGCCTGCATATTGATTAGCAAGAAAATCCTTTCCTAACTCCATTTCCCAATGGTCTTGAATGCTCCCTAGAATACTTCACCTCTGCCTAAACCCTCTTTGCTCATCCTGGTCTTACATTAAACCCTTCTTTCCTGATAACCAACAACCAAACAAACAGTCAAACAAACAAACTCCGAGCCTTATAACTAGCCTAATATCTTAAACCTTTGACCTTTCAAAGACATTACCTTTAACAATTATAGAGAGATCCCTCTCTGGACCCAGGAGGGCTAGATCCTAAGGTCTGAAGTGGTTTGATGTTGTCTCATCTTTTGGTCTTGCCAATATGGCCAAAACATGGGAACCCCAACACTGAAAAAATAAGTAAAACATTCTAAAAAAAAAATTAAATCTTTTATTCAATTAGATTTTCAAAGTTTGTAGATCTCAAAATTAGTTTTTCGTAGTTTTGAGTGCTTTTTAGAACTTGTAGATCTCTTTTGAAGGAAAGTTGTTTTTGTAGTTTTGAGTCTTGAAAGTGAAAGGGATTTATTGTGAGCATTGATTATTTGTCTCGTTTTGAGTTCTTATTGAAAAGACAAAAAGTATTTTCTTCCATTTATTCTTCATGTTCAAAGAAAGAATTGTCTCCTAAAAGAATTGCATTCTCGAACTCATTCTTTAGCTAGAATTTCATTGAAAGAAAAACGAATTGTTTATCATTTTAGGTGCATTTTTTAATGTGTTTGGAAGTCAAGTCTTCACACCATCAAAGTTTCATTTCCATACCTATTGACTTAAAGAACAGCCATAAAAACAACGCTTAATTAAAATTGAACTAGTAATCTTTTCTATTTCTAGGGCTCTTATCACCAATATAGCTTAGGCTAGTATCTTGGAGTAGGGAGTAATTAACTCTCCAAGATAGTAAAAACAAACAAGTAGATAAATCTTGCGGTAGGAAATAAATCCAATTGTAATTGGTACAATCTGGGAAGCTTCGCTTAAAGGAGTTAAGCACGATATCATGTTCGAACCTTTGAGACAATCAATTCTGTTTCATTGGGAAAGATAGAAGATCTACGCGCATTACAAACGGTAAAACTCGGATTAACCATTGTCGAGGAGCCTGGGGTCACTTGTTGGTAAACCTCAGATTGACCATGTCGAGGAGCCTTCAAGGGGATTAAGCTTTGTTACTCTGCCCTTGCACGTGGAATCAGATCGTGGACTATTCCCCCAGTTGTATTTGTTACTGTTGGTAACCTTAGTGTCCATAAGCTTAAGATTATTTCCTAAGGTGATAGTGAAGGAAAGATCACACTGTACCTGGAGCAGATGTCAACTAGACTCACTTGGACTCTCTGGGGGGTTCTCTTCACTCGAGATGGTTTTGTGAAGAAACTTGTGCCATTTTGTTTCATTAAGCAGGTTGTCAGGGTAACTGTTCCAACTGCCCTTTCTGTATTAAACTTCTACTAAGTTGGATTTCATCACCAAATAGTGTTTTTAGTACGGGAAGTTACTATTTGTGTGTGGTTTGAACTCTTGGATTTTTAGGCGTGTGATTCAGCTATTTGTTTCTTTAGAGACTTTAGGTTCTTTTATTGAAATTTTATTTGTTTGCGTGTGATTGATTAATATTTAATCGTGGAAGAATTACCGAGACAATCCCGGAGACTTCAGGGGAATCCCCCTGAATATACACCAAGTCAGCTTGAAGGGATGCATGCTCTAGTATCATCTAGTAGCGGTAGAATTAGATCAACAGAAGTTGGAAGTTCATCTATAGTTGTTCATCCTGATCATCAAATACCCATGATAGAACATATTCAAGAGCCGATTTCAGTTTCTGAAGTTACTGGTAGTATTTACCCTTCCAGTGAACTAGCTAAAGAACCTGAAATCTCTGAACCTGACACTAAACCTTCTGTTTTGGAAACATCCTCAGGATTTATTACTCCAACTTATAGCGATCCTGGTTCACCTAGGGTAAGAAATATTATTACTGAAGATCTTCCATCTGGCCTCATTTCTATTGAAGAACTTTCCAGTCCAGAAAAAGAGGTATCTCTTCTCGAATCCCCTCAGTCTTTGAATCTTAGGGAGCATGAATTTATTTTCTACAGCCCTATTAGGAGCGACGCTTGGTATTTATCTTTGAATTTTTTTTTAGAAAACCCGGGTCTTTCTTTTTCTCCACCTCAAATTCCATTTCATCCTACACCCAGAGGTTACTATCCTTCATCCATCATGTCAAAAGAGTCATCTATGTTTTCCCAATCACTGGAAGCATTTTTACATGGTGGTCCTTCTGTTCCTTCGGGGTACCAGGATCTTTCTGGTAATTTCTCAGGAGCAGCTCCTCGACTGGTTGAAAAATTATTATCATCTGGTCTTAATGGAATTAAAACTGAAACGTCGAACGCAGAGAAAATCTTTATGATGTCTGGTAATATTCCAAATCCTCAACCTCAAGGTGGTCAGTTACCGCCTGGGGGGAAACCTCAAGGCAGTCAGTTACTGCCTGGGGGGCAACCTAAAGGTAGTGAATTACCGCCTGGGGGGGAAACTTCAGGGAAAATTTTTCCTAAGACAAACTGTAGGACAATATTATTTTTTAGAACAACCTCAAGGACAGTACATACCTCAAGGTTATCAACCTTCAGGATAGTACATACCCCAAGGTCAACCCCAGACTCAGTACGCGCCTCAGGGTTATCAACCTCAAGGTCAGTACCCAACTCAAGTTTTTCAACCGCCTTCTGGTCAATCATTTGTACAAGGAGTTGGAAATTTACCACTTAATTATCAACCCTACGTTCAACCAGGCTATGGTCCTTCATATGTAAAACCTTCTATGGGACAATACCCCAGAATGAACATGGTGTGGGATCCATCCCAAATTCAATAGACTATGCAACCTAATGTCCATTTATCTAGTCAACCTGGACAACCTTTGGTTTCTGGTCCAACCCAGCAACCTGTCCGGCCTACTGTTCAAATCCTAGCAGCTGGTTCTGTTCAACAGTCTAGGCCTAGTACACCTCAGACTCCACCTCAAACTGCTGCAACTACTGCAACCTATGTTCAACCCATAACACCTATTTCTGGAGTATTTGTAGCTCCGCTTTCTTCTATCCCTGCGTCCGTGCAAATCCCTAAAGTCTCTGTACCCCAGTCAGGACCTACAGTTTAGACTTCGGTCGAGATACCTACAGGACAAGCTAGTACAAGTATGATTGTCACAATTCAACCGCAATTCACGTATCAAATATTCCAGGGACAGTATCAATTCGGTCTCGTTTCACAAAACCCAGTTTATCAGTATCAACCATACCCTGGCTATAGTTATCAACAGCCTCAACAACCCCAGTTTGGTCTGGTTAATCCTGGTTTCCCGTGAGGTTATACTATTCCTAATGCAAATCTGATTCCCAGTTATCCTGGGTATCCTCCTCCCGGAACTGCTCTTGTTACTCAAGGTTTTCGGGACCCTAACCGTCAGTTACCATTTATTGCCACTTTGGATTTACCTAATTTATCATGCCTTACGAATGATCCAATTTTCTATCATCCGTATTGGCCGCCAATGCTGCATAAGTTTCCCAGTGATATACCGAAATTCGAGGGTAAGTTAGGAGAGGATCTGTCAAATCACGTTATGACTTATCACCTCTGGTGTGCGTCTAATTTGATAATTGATGATTCAATTCGCTTACGTCTTTTTCAACGAACTCTTATTGGTCTTGCCACCAAATGGTACATTGAGTTACCACGAGGCTCTTTTAATAATTTCAGTCAGTTAGCAACTGCTTTCTTAACTCATTTTCAGTTGCCTTTCAGATACGAAAATGGCATGGAACTATTAACTTCGCTAAAACAATCCATGTCCACATATATTTCTGATCATATTCACGAATGGCGACGTAGAAGGCGTTTAGTGAAAGTTTTCATTCCGGATCAAATTTTGGCGGAATGGTTTGCTAAATCATTATTACCCAAAATCACTGAAGATGTAGCTAAGGGAGGAGTTGTTACTGAGGAGCAAGTCATTTCTCAAGCTCAGTACCTTGACCTCGTCTATACACAGTCAGGTATTTTACATGAAAAAAATCCTCGATCTTCCAAAACAAGGTCAAATAACTACAACTCCTTCAGGGTCTCATGCCGCTGATGATATGATTGGTAAAATTAATACTAAAAGCAAGAAGAAATATTCAAAGAAATCTTCTCCTATAATAAATTTACCTGATTCCCCGAAAGGAGAGTCTTCCGCTGAAATTTCTGCCGACATTCATGTCGTAGAGACATCTACGGCCAAATCTAAATCTAGCAGTAAAAAGAAGGGGAAGAATAAAAACAAGCAGAATTCAAAAGATAAAATAGATAAAACTGAATCTAATGACGAAAAACACAAGCCTCGCTATCCTTGTTTCATTTGTGACGAGGATCATTTTACTAAAGAATGCCCACATCGAGCAAAGGTTTCGAAATTCGTTAAAGGTTCTCAACAGCCTACTGTCTTGAAGGATCCTTTTCCTACTCAAGATAGTAAGATGATTGGTTCTACCTCGAACGCCTCAAAAGAACCTGTTATGATGATGTCTCATGTCAAGATTGCGACGTGATCGCAAGATTATGGTAGTAAAAGTCCTGTTGGTGGTAAAGAAGCAGAATCTTCTAATTCAAACACATTAAATACACCTCCTCCCGTTTCTGATCCACTACAGATCGAGAAACCCAATTCAGAGTAATCAAACTGCCTCCTAAAGGTGTACTTCGTAAATCAGCTTTCAGTCCACATGTGAGAGCTGCTCAAAATTACAACATTGTTGAGGATTTAGCTATTTCCCCTTCAACAATGTCAGCTTTGGAAGTGCTGCAATCATGCCCAACACAGCGTAAATTACTTTTGTCTTCCATAGGAGCTATCGATATTCAGGATTCGAACCTAACAAACTTCGATTTAAATAATAATACACCCCGCCTACCTCATCAAATGGCTTTCCAGATTCCAGTATTAGTAAAAAACAGACCGGTCTTTTGGACTGTGATTGATGAAGGGGCTTCTACGTGTATTATGTCGATCCAATGTTGGAAATCCCTTGGTTCTCCTACACTCAATCAATCTCCGACAATTCTAAAGGCTTTTGATGGCCGAGGGTTCCATCCTTTTGGTATTTTGTAGGATTTACCTATAGGAGTCGAAGGAAAAACCGTAAATCTAAATGTGGAGGTGGTTGATGCCCCTCTATATTATAACCTTCTCCTGGGTCGTAGTTGGTCTTATGCTATGAATGCTTTTGTTTCATCAGTCTTTCGGCTTATCAAGTTTCCACATCAAGGAAATATCGTTACAATAGACCAGCTCACTTATTTCTCATCTGATCCAGCCTCTACAAAAACTATCCAGCACATCGGTAAAATGGATATCCCTTACAAGGATGTTGGTGTAGGTTTGATTAAAGATTCTGGTTTACTAGGAAATTTTTCCTTTCCTACTCCTAACGTATCGCCTCCTATCGCAAATATTCATATGATTTCATCGAATACTGTTACTTTTGATGATCCTTGGATCGCACCTTCCGATTCCGAGTTGGATTCATTTGATGGCGCGATGCCTTTGAGTCCCTTTGAAATTTCATATCAGGCTGTATAGTCACTTTCTGATCCTTCTTCAACCGAAATTGATCCAATGAATGTGATCCATGAGGAATCACTTTCTATATCTAGCTCAGCCACAACGGCATTTCCTGATCTTGTTCATACTGATGAGCAGATTCGTGAAATTTTGTCTTTTGACGATTTACCATGGGAAGATCTACATCACCGATCTTCGTTCTTACCTAAGTTGAATCATTTTGAAAATTATTTCTCTTCTATTTTTACGGCTGAATATGTCAAAGAATTGCAGAATCCATTACAAAATCCTAATTCTGAGTTAAATTTGGAAAATATATCTTGAACGATTCCTATTGACATTTCAGTTAAGCTAGGAATAATTGAAAACATTCATATAGGTTCTTGTTATACGGACGATGAACTCCAATCTTATAAAGCCATATTTCAAGAATTCCATGACGTGTTTGCCTGGTCATATGAAGAAATGCCAGGAATCGATTCGTCAATTGTTGTACATGAAATTAAGACTTACCCGGATGAAAAACCTGTCCGACAACCCTTACGTCAGATACATCTGCGAAAAGCTACTGCTAAGAAAGCTGAAGTTGAGAAATTACTTCGTGCAAGTTTCATTTATCCAATTCCTTTAACTGATTGGGTATCGAATATTGTTCCTATTAGCAAAAAACAAGGAACGATAAGAGTATGTATCGACTATAGGGATATTAATCGAGCTTATCCTAAAGACAATTATCCAATCCCCTATATCGATCAAATCATTGATGATTGTGCCGGTAGTGAAATGTTTTCCTTTATGGATGGTTTTTCTGGTTACAATCAAATAAACATACTCCTTGTTGATCAACCTAAAACAACATTCATTTGTCCATGGGGGACATTTGCTTATTGCAAACTACCTTTTGGCTTGAATAATGTTGGGGAAAATTTTCAAAGTGCTATGTCTTACGCATTTCATGACATTAAGCACATTGTGCAGCCTTATCTCAATGATTTACCTTCTCATTCATCACGTAGGGCCGATCATCTCACTCATTTACGAGCTATCTTTATGAGATGTAGGCATTATCGAATTAGGCTGAATCCACACAAATGTGTTTTTTGTGTAGAATCAGGTCGCTTACTGGGATTTTTTGTTTCGAAAGAATGCATTCGTGTTGATCCGTCGAAGGTCGAAGCTATTGTCAATCTACCTCCTCCTTCGACTCTGCGCCAACTCCAAATTTTGCAGGGGAAAGAAAAAATTTTACGTCGTTTCATTCCTAACTATGCCGAGTTAACAAAGGGTTTTACCAGGTTGTTAAAACAGAACGTTCCATTCTTTTGGGATGAGATCGCTGATCGATCTTTTGATGCACTTAAACATGCGTTGACCCATGCACCTTTACTGCATCCTCCCAATTACAACTGGGATTATTTTTTGTACCTCCCTGCCTCTCATTCCACCATTGGGATGGTTTTAGTTCAGGAAGATGAACTCAACAATGAACATGTGATTTACTATCTTAGTCGAAATATGCATCCAACTGAGATCAAATACACACATGTGGATAAATTGGCCTTGGCAGCTGTTCAAGCTGTCCAAAGATTTCGTCACTACATCTTATTACGCAAAACCACAGTAATTTCTGACTGTAACCCTATGATGTACAGCTTGACCAAAAAATTGCTAGGGGGCAAGTATTCCAAATGGATAGTTATCCTATAGGAATTTGACTTGGAATTTGAAAAATCCAAGGCAAAGAAATCTTTGGTTTTTTCCAAACTGATGTGTGATTTCCCGTCTACTGATACTAAAATAGTGGCGGAAGAGCCCATTGCAGACGAATCCTTGTTTCTTATCAGTACTCTTGATCCTTGGTATGGGGATATTATTGTTTATATCCAAACCCAATATTTTCGGCCTGAAATCTCACGATCTCAGCAACAGAAAATATGTTTCCAATCCCAACAATACAATATTATTGGTGATACACTATATCGTCGTGGAGCGGATTCTATTTTCCGACGCTGTCTTACTCATGAAGAAGCTGAGAAGGTTCTAAATGACTGCCATTCTGGAGCATGTGGCGGTCATATGTCTGGGTATGCCACAGCCCAAAATATATTGCACGCTGGTTATTTATGGTCGTCCTTATTCAAAGATTGTATTTATGCAGTCCGGAAATGCCACAATTGTCAGGTCTTTGATCGTAAAATGCGTGCACCACCCGCTCCTCTTTACCCCATAATTGGTGTCAGTCCTTTCACAAAGTGGGGTATCGACTTTATTACATGTAACCCTCACTCGGCCGGGGGGCATGCATATATTATCCTAGCGGAAGATTATTTTACTAAGTGGGCTGAGGCGATGCCAACATTTTTGGCAGATGGCAAGACTGCTGCAACTTTCGTGTTCAATCATATAATTGCTAGATTCGGTGTTCCTCGAGCCATTATTACAGATCATGGAAGTCATTTTCAAAATATCATGATGACTGAACTGACAGATCAACTTGGCCTGCACCACGATAGTTATACTCCATATTACCTGCAGGCTAATGGTCTAGTTGAAGCTATCAATAAAGTTTTAGTCACTATAATCAAATGAATTATTTGTATTCATAAGTCGAATTGGCATTCCATGTTATTTTTAGCACTTTGGGCATATTATACCTTAGTAAAAACGTCAACTGGTTTCACTCTCTTTCAACTGGTTTACGATTTGGAAGCTGTGTTGCCTATTGAATGAAAAATTTTGTCATTAAAATTAGCCATAGAATTACTCCCAGCTACGTCTGAAGAGGAGAAACATTTTTTGTACTTAGCTCAGCTAGATGAGAATTGACGAAACGCTACATTAGCAAACGAAGCTCATGTCAAACGAATAAAAGCTCAGTACGATAGAAATGTTACACCTCGTAATTTTTCAGAAGGAGACCTAGTTTTAGTGTAGGATCAAGCCAACGATAAGCTAGGATCTGGAAAATTCGTGCCTATGTGGCATGGTCCTTTCATTGTTAAGCAAAAATTGGCAAAAGGGGCGTATGAGTTGATATATTTTGACGGAGTTTATTTAGATAAACCCAGAAATGGGCTTTATTTGAAGAGATATTATGCTTAAATTTCATGTGGAGATTTTTGTTAGATTAGTTTCTTTACTGCTAGTGTGTCTTAGATTAGAAGAGCATGCCTAGTTTAGAGTGTGTTCTTATCGCTATTCCTGATTATCTGAGTTTTACTCTTGATATTGCAGATGTCGACGTCTCTTCAAACCTACATTGGTTTTGCTGATGGTGCTTGTCATAGTACATGGAACATTTCGTCCGTAGCTTGGGTTATTTATTCACCCTCTGACAAGTTAGTATCCATGCATGGGGTAAGCCTCGGTCAAACAACGAATAACATTGCAGATTATAGTGCAGTGATTTAGTTATTATCTGAATCCATATCGTTTGGAATTCGGAGTTTGATTGTTATGTTGGATTCTGAACTTGTTGTATTACAGCTTAACATGGTTTATGCCATTAGAAATCCAATGTTATTACAGTTATTTTTGAGAGTTCGTCTCTTGGAACGTGAATTTGATTACATTGAATATCAGCATATTCCAAGATATTTAAATACTTTAGCAGATGCAGTTGCTTCTATTATGATAAATAGACATTTGCAATAATCAAAACAGTAAATTAAACAACATTCAATAACATGTACACAGATAGCCGGTAATAATGATATATCATAGCATAGAAGTTTCTTTCAAAATATACATCGTCTTCGATCATAGGTGGAAAAACACTTTATGATCGGAAAAAATGATAATACAAAAGGTCAAAAACGTTATGAGTCTACAAAACGATCATCCTATCCCTGATGATGATCACGATAAGAGACCACTGCTCGGGCCACCCTACACAGGAACCTCCTAAAAGGTCCTGGGACACCAATCACATATCTCTGTAATCTGAGTGGAATATCATCTATGTCGGTCTCTGGAATGTCTAGAGTCAGGCGCTCTAGGTGATGCTCCAAATCAGACAGGATCTCTGCTGATTGGCCCTTTGGGGCTGGTGCTGCTGCAGCTGGATGCCTCCTCTCATAAGGCTGGAGATTGGCTGGTCGCCGTGGGCCCACATCTGCATTTAAAATTTTGATTATTAGTTTTGGGACGATTAAAATACAAAAAAATTAGAACTTAGAAATTGTTGAAAATGATTTTTACTTGAATCATCCCACTGTTCCCCTGCTGGGAGAGCCATCTCTCGGTCGCTGCGGAAATCTATCCCAACGTATGGAAATTCCTCTATAACAAAAAGTTGGCATTCCAGCCAACAAAAATATGTAGAATGAAATCTAACAAACTCTATGCCCTCAACATGACGGTTCATCAAAGAAACCCAACGAACCATCCTAGGTTCTCGAGGTCGACCAACATCGACAGGAATGTGTTACAGAGCTAACATGGGGATCCTCTCTAGAGCAAAGGTGACTACAATGGATCCATATCCAAAGTTTTTGAGCTTTCCATTCTTTGCTCTGGTTATTTGGCCTTTTACATTGGCCAACACAGCTTCACACCAGTTGAAAATGGTGCCTCGAAAACAGTCTACAGCAATGCGCATTTGGAAACCGGTAACCACACGCAACGCTGCACTCTCGCACAGTATGGTGACAGTAAATGCAATAAATTTAAGCTAAGGACAGATGATGGTTTTTATGTCAATCTGTTTGTCCCTGGGGTCTGCCTGATCATCACAGAACTCTAGTCGAAGACTAGCGATAGACTGACCACCTGGCTTAGTCCCAAATAGAGAAATTTGTTCGCCACTCTTGGACAAACTAGTTAAAAAATAGATATCCTCTAGCTAAATTTCGAGCTGATGGCTGCCAATAACAAAACACTGGTCCTGTACATTCCATCTGTTCACCAGCCACGTCAGGAGGTCTACCTGTGCCCTCATGCCCTGAATAGCCCAGAATTTGTATAAACCGCATGCTCTCAATGCCTGCATTGTAGGAAAATGATTCATTGCGGCGTTTTCTACGTCTTCATGCTCGCGTTATCTCCAAAAAAGCATCTTGAATGTCCTACAATGCATAAAAAGACATATTAGAACAAGATTATTTGAAAAATTTTGGGTGGAAATTGAAAAAAATGAGTTCGAAATTTCATTGCACGGGGTCCGCACCCTATTTTCGTACACAATGCGTACATACGCACAGGTGTTGTGAAACAGGTGCGAACACAAGACTTTATACTATGTAGAAAAAATTCGGGGTTCACAGGGCCCGCATGTTGCACCTGCGGACCCCCGCAGGCGATTTTTTGAACCTATTTTTCCTTAAAAAATGAAATCTAAAGCCTAAAAATGAAATGTAAACGGATGAAATGCAAGATAAGGAGGACGTGGATTACCTGGAGCTTACGGTTCTTGATTTTTCCAGACGTATTTTCCAGAATATTCGCAGGAACTTTTTTACCCAAAAGCTCTCACTTTTCACTCTGAACTCAAATGGTAAAAATGAAGTTAGAAAAGTCCTTTTTATAAGTTTTTTCGAATAAATGAATTTTTAATTTGTTTATTTTTCACTTTAAAAAGGTTATTTTTGAAAACATTTTTATTTATCTTAAACAGGTATGTGTAATGTTTCGAGTTTTTGGGATTTTTTGGGAAAATTGATCATTTTTCAACAAAGAGCATACTTTTATCACTTTTTCGGACTCTTTCAAAAATTTACAAAAAAGCAAAAACCTGGAGTCCTCTTTTAAGCTCTTTTCAGACTCTCAAAAATTGAAAAGATTGACGAGCACTTGATTATTCGAACTCGTTAAAATAAATGAATGATCGTCCTTTCAGTACAAGTTTACCCCTTTTACGGACTGAAATGGACTATTTACGAAAAAGGTATACGTTGACTAATTACGGTCAACAGAGTTCTATCCCGCATTATTTTATCCTTTTTCGGGCTCGAGAGACTAAATTTACAAAAAATTACCCCCATGGAGTATTCTTAAGTTTTTTCTTCTGACTCCCTAAAATTGAAAAAACACTGAGTTTCTCCTATACTGGACTCGTTAAAATTTAACAGTAAAGGACCTATTCAATTTTAAATAGGAACGAACCACTCCTTCTTAGGATTCAAATCTTAAACTAAGTTGGACTCATCCGAAGGATGAGCTTATAAACAAGCAAATGTCATCCTCCTCCAGCTTGTCAAAAATAAAGAGGTACTTGCCAGAAATGGTGGGGGAAAAGAGAGAAAAATGAACCTGTTTGTTGCATTTTGATTATTCGAAAAGTCGTTAACCACTCTTGAACACGACAATTTTTGTTCACCTGGGTTGGGAAATCCTTTGCCTAACAGTTAATCAAACCATTTTGAAAGTCTTCGGCCGGTTTTTGGGTATTAGATTTGGGTCAATTGTCACCAAGACATCTACAATGTCGTTATGTGTTCAAGAGAACAATTCAAACAAACCATTCATCTGCAAAATATCTATCATCCATTTTGACCATCCCTAAGTTAGTCCTTGCCATTATATTTCTTTAAAACTTGATCTATGATTTCGTGTTGTGGGCTTGCCTACGACAGATCACTTTCTATCGACGATAGCTCATTATCCAGGAAGTTGATCTAGAAATCGTCAGTACCTTGAAATCTGCATGCCTCAATGGCAGGTTTCTCGCCTTCGACGACAGGTTGCATCATTGACCTTCGATCAAATGATTCTGTGACATGTTCGACTTCAGCTCATTCATTCACATTTCATGGATTGTATTGAGTACTTTGAGGGCCATTGACATTACTGGTGGTTACTCTCACACTTGTTAACAATCTACATTATTGACTGGTAATCAAGTGGTTTCTACCATGTTCGACTTTCACACATTTATTCACATGGATAGAATCGTACTGGTTCGAGAAACGGAAATCAAGACCCTGGATATAGTTTCTACCATCCAGGCTGCAAGGAATTTTGTTATTCATATATACAGTGGAATATTCATAAACATATGGCTGCGTCCATACTGTGTCTATACATGTCTATAATGTTGATGTATTAAAAATCATTCCTGTATCAAAACAGTTTAAATCAGTTTTCTAGTTAGTTTTGATCTAAGTATGGGAATGCCTACCTCAGCGATGATATGTTTACATATATATATTTTGCATTGAATGTTTTTACAGGTTCTGACTGGGGTGTCCATAGGATTATCCTTGAAATGATAAAGTACTTCACTCTTCATATATGACAAACTTCATTTTCATCTATTCCAGACTTTTCACTTTAGGGGGCAATCTATTGCACTGAAAATTTTCATCTTAACATTATGCTATCTGTATGAGCTCATTATCACTCATACTTCCTCCTTTGCAAGTCTAACACATCGGTTCCTCATGTCAAGCCTTAAAAATAAGAGAAAAGTTCTCAAAAATCTTTTTAACTCTGGTATCACACTTTCTCTTTGTCTTGCATGTGGTCCCGCACCTAATTTTCATGACTCCTGCGTACCTGAACGCACTTTCTTTGTGTTAAGGGTGCGGACCCCTATAAAGAATTAAAAAGGCACAAGTAAACTCAAAAAGCTCACTTTCAGTAATTTCTAGAAGCCTCTGGAAATAATATTGTGGTGGCAGAATCGCTCTTTTGAGGTTCATGTATCCCTTGCCTTAAGGAGCTAACCCCTTGATGTAAGGAGCTTATCCCTTTGAAGGAGGATTCTATCCCTTCATAGTTGGAACTAAAACCTCCTCTTTTGCACTATAAAAAGAGGCATTGGGTAGCCTCAAAGGGAGTTCAAGCTTTAGAATTATTTGAGGTAAAGTGCTGTTGGGATTCAGACTCATTTAACTGAGATTTTTGTGAGGAGAGATCACATACCTTTATCTGTCTCAGTTGGAAGAGTGCAAGGCTTGTCAGAGTAGAGGAGATTCCTGCTCCAGACCCCTGGAAGGCCTGTTCAACATCAAGGCTAAGGTTGTAAGGTTTTCTTTTATTCAAAGTTAATACAAATGAATTCATTTTTCTCAATAAGCTGTTAATTAACTGTTTATTTCATGGATTCCTTAATCACCATGATAGGCATGATTTATAATATTTACTATATAGGCTCTATTTAATGTTTTCTTGTTTATGACTGCAGGTCTTTAAAGATAACTCCTTCAAGTGACCGAGGGACAACTACTTCGAACAAGCATTGGATCTACGGTAAGACCTTAACACCTTTATAGTATTCTTTTGTAGATCACATATGTCTAGAGAAAGATAGGTTTATTTGGTTGTTTGTTGCTAGATTAACTTTTGGTACTAGGGAGATTGATCTTGTCCGCAAGATTTATTTATCCGGTCAACATGGAGGACTATCTCCTGTGTGCGTAACCGACTCTCTTAGCGGACTATAGATAGATTTATCCCCTTCTCGATTGGTTCGGTAATACTTACCACTTCGAGTTGTACTCTTGCTATGATCAGATTTCATTGATTTGGTGTGGCTGCAGAGAACGCCCTTTTCACACAATAATATTTTGATTAGCAATGGAAATGTTTTCAAGAAATTACCCTGGAAACCTTTGAAGAACCTCCTCTCTACTTCAAAATCGGATACAAACTGATTGACCGTGAATTCTGTCTCAAATCCTCCCATTATTCTATCCACCCAGTGGTCTACCATACGAGTGATAGTATTGTTAGTCCTTTCCAACTGTTGAATCAATTCTGGTATCCACTACGTAACTTGATCATCCTTCCAACACGTCTAGAACTCTACGAGCCTTGACAAACACTCTTGAAGCTCGTGCACAAAGGTTACAAAGAAAATTTCATAGACTTCATTGAAGAAGTACTTATTCCTCCACTTCTCAGTTGTCAGCTTCGTGTTGTGATTCTCCTTTACAGAAAACTCTTGAATCTACCTTTCAAACATGTCTTCAATTTCCACCCTCTCAGGTCTCCAATAACGTTGTGGCATTACCCTATCTCTCTCTCAAAATGCCTCCGGTCCTAGCAACGGAACCATTTTTTGGCTTGAGGGGTCTTAACCCAGGTTCAGAGGTTAAGGTTTGCCAACAAACCCCTATACTACTAGCCCTTTCGGCAATGACCTACTTTTGCAGACCAAGGTCTCACTTGAAGTAGTATGGGAGGGTGTTAGAACCAGGTTTCCACACCCTGGGAGAGAGTAGGTAATTCGAGGCAGACCTATGTTATAAATTACTTAGTTCACATAGAATGAGTCTATTCACAGCTCTTTTAACAGTGTAATCAGCACATAACCATAATAAATATATCAGATCTAATCGGTACATTCACATCCATGTGCGTATTACCAAATACCATCACAGAGCACTATAATCGCAACCAACATGAAATCACAGATATAATTATGCTAAGTCCAGAACACAGATTCATTCGTATCATAAATAAACATCACAGATGCACTTTAGCAGTAAGCAAAACCAATTCAGATAACACATGGATACTTTAACGATACTTTGCATTCATTAATATCAAAGATCCACTTACAACCAAAACATAGCCCGCGCACACAACCTAGTGGGGTTCGCACATAGCAGGACTGAGGATCTATGTGCACACAGCCAGCAAGAGTCCTTACCCCAAAACAACCCAAACCGATCTTAACAATTCGCACGTAGCATCAATCTATCGACTTTCTTACTTACTAGACCCAACTATCTATCTATTTATAATATCATAGCCTTCGCTATCCTATGGTCCAAAAACCATGGTTTGCAGACCCTAGAGCTACCCTTTAAACCATTACAACACATTAGGGGTTTTGAACCACCCCAAAACCCCTACGCAGGACCGACTTTAACAAAATTGTATGAAAAACGCAGGTTAGGGAACCCCATTCCAATAGAGCCTCACTGTTATTACTCATTTATCTTACATCGTTGCCCCATAAATTATTTAACATTAAAGTAATGATTATATCCTTAAGGACGAGAATTTGAAAGCATTGTTTCAAATTAGGCAATAGTTTCAACTCTCAATTTTCATTAGTTAAATAGCATTGTACAACAAGATATGAAAAAAATGAAGCTAATCCCAAAAACCAACCTATTTAAAATCATAGGGCCAAGTATAAATAATCTGACTTGCATAATTGTACAAACTTTGGGGAGAGGAGGAAACAAACAGAAGAATTTTATCTGTAGTGATTGTTGGTCTTTTGTGCAACACAACTTGTTGAGATCTCCACCCACTCTAGTGAGCCTACATTAATTTGGAATAGGTGCATGCAGCAAAGGTTAATGCAACATTGTATTAACATGACTGAACATTGAGACTCTTTGATCACTTTCAATGTAATGTCAGATCCACTTGACTAAGAATATTACTGTGTTTGTGTCATAATTCTAATTTTCCACTTTTATCCACAACAAAGTTTCCCATGGCAATTCACATTTGATGTTGATGATTCTTTGTTATTTTTCACCTTTGATACAGTGATTGAATTTGTATGCCCATACTTTATGATTTTTTTTTTCAACTTGTCTCACAAGCTTAGCCGATTTGTGACTCACTCTAGGATCAAACAACCACTTAAGATTTTTTTATCTTAACCACTCTCTTGCAAGTTGGGGAGTGTTAGAAATTGAAATAAAAATTTTTTGTGGAATTGTTGAGCTTGTGAGGATTCATGAAATTTTTGGGGTGCATTTTTTATTATATTACACATCTAGTCTAGGTACACAATTGAGGGGGCATAGCCACATTATCATCTTGGGAGTTTGGAAAATGTTTCTACCTTGGAATTCTTTGTTGATGTTATGACTTGTATGCACAAGGTTGTTGGTCAAGCAAAGATAATAAGTCGTGTCTCTAGGTGCTAGCAGCATTACCCTTGATAGCGTAATTTTTTTAATTTATTAACCATTAAGGCAATTAGTCTTTGACATAGTGAAACTTGATCATTGTACTTCTTATATATACACATATATTTGAGAAAGTAAGGAAGCGTAAGAGAAGTTGTAAGTGTGAAAAATTAAAAATAATTGAGAAGGAAGTGAACCAAGTGCTAATATTTCTATAGTTTCTATAAGAGAAACTTGTTTTGTACCTGAAAAGAATCACAAGGACATCTCTACTTTGTTGATAGGTTGCGTGACCTTAAAATACATTGGTATCAATGCTAATAAAAATCATTAAGGTTTGGTGTGTTTATTGTAGTTCACAACACATGATAAGCTCTTGTTCGAAAGTAGAAGTTTTGTGGAATAGTTTCAATGCACATATCAATTTTTCATCCTCTCGAACATGGTATCAAAGCCTAGTTTATTATGATATGGGAGATTTGCAGGTTTGTATTAAAGTGTATGCACTTTGATTCTAGAAGAGATTGAGAGTTTCTTGTTCTTGTTGAAATTGCTAAGCAAGGGGCGGAGGAGGGGCGGGGGGGGGAGATGAAATTGACTTCAAGCATTCCCTTTCTGAACTTCAAGTTGGTGTTAACTTTTGGGGTTACTTCATATGTGTTTTTGCACTTGTTAGGAGAGCACTATATCTCCGAGCACCTTGATGATGCTTTGTGGGTATATGGATGGCTCAAATGGTGTGGATTCTTGAAATCATAGTGCTTCCTTAATCTTCTTACCTATGGGGTTGATTCCCTAGTCAATTTGTGACTAACCCATTGGGTGTGGATAATGGAGTAGTTAGTTGCTAGATTAGAGGAGGTACCTACCTAGGAGGAGCATTGGGCACTTAGCCCTTGAAGCTTGGGACAAAAGTTCACTTCTCAAAAAAAAAAAGCAACAAACAATAATTCACTTCTCAACAACCCCAATGTGCTAGCTAATCCAAGAGAAAATATACCAAGCATATGCCACCAAATTTCATCCCTTCAGGCACACTTTTCCAAGAATAAACCAAATTTGAATTTATTTTAGTTACTGCAGATTTACAATGGTAAATATGCAATATTATATTCAAAATTTTTGTGAAAGCACTTCACAATTTTGGCCCTTAATATGTCAAATTAGTATGAAAAGTGTCAAAAATGGTGCAACCAAGAAAACAATGAAAGGCTGCAAAATAAAATATGAAATTACATGAGTATTGGACAACTGGAAACTTCATATGTGTGTATAAGGATGAATTAAATGCATATACCACAAATTTATTATCTCAAAGTGATCACAATATTTCAAGGTTTTAAGAATGGTTATCTGTTCAAAAATAGATTCAAGAGAAGTGTCAATTGTAGGCATATAATGCCAAATCACAGGTAGACAAGCAAAAGAAACTATAGAATTTTTTGTTACCAAGATAGATATCAATTTTCCTATCTTGATTCCACTTTCCTTTCAATTTTCTGGTTACTAAAAGTTCTTCCTGATGTATCTTGATTTCCCCATTTCCAAATTCCATATTTTGGATGTGGTAGGGCTGGCCTTTTTCTGCATATTCCTCCTCTAATTTTACAGCTAATGGATGAAGCCAAATTTCAAAATAGGGTTTTTCCTCTAAACCTATATTTTGCATTGAAGCTATTTCAACTCCTGTTCCTTTATCTTCGGCTCTTGTTCTTTTATTTTTGACTACTTTGGTGTGTGATTATCAGTTCATCTGATAATTGTTTGCATAATTTTTGATCCTTTGAAGAATTTTGGAAGTGTCTCCTTGTTTCAAAGGGAATCTCCAGTTTCACAGTTGCATGCAGGGGAGGGGATCTCCTTTTTTCCCTTGAATAAAGACTTCTTGGAAACTATTATCTCTCTCTTTTTTGAGATCCTTTGCGGGGGAAGGACCTGTCTTCAGGAAAAAAAATTTGAGTGGCCATATTCATTACTAACATTACATTAGAAATTATTATGATCAAAATCTGGTGTTTACATGAGTGCACTTGTGGAGCCTCGACTCTTTTTCATTTGGAGGCCACCTTCAAGATCTACATGCACACATATATGTGCACAAGAAAACATTCCAGTCTTGGGTAAGAATTATCTGTGAATTTTCCTAGTTTGTTTATTGTTACTGATGGCTTCCAAATCCTTTTTTCATTTTAGATATTCCATGGGAGATGGGTAAAACAAACAAAAACCGGGACAATATTGGGCACCTCCTTATCTGGATTAATTTCAGGGGTCCATATATTTAAGAAAAATCCCATGGAACCTAGAAACCATGGTCTAGATATAAAGATAAAATGTCCATCTCCATTATACTGAAAAAGGAGAGAGATGAAGCCCTAGTTACTACAGAGGGAATACTAATGTCTGCCTTATGGGTGGGATTTCAATTGATTCTAGATATAGTGTTCCAATGTCTTTTGATTCAGCCAAATCAAACGTGCAGGAAAAAGTGGTGGAGCCTCCTTCAAATGCACCTGCTGTTGGAAAGACAAAGTAAAAGAAAGGTGAGGTAAATGCTAAAAGTATTATCATTGATTCCATTCAAAATAATTTGGTTGCCTATATTTCTAATTTGGGAACATCTAAGGAGATGTATGATAAGTTAATTGGGATGTTCAAAGTAAATAATGCAAATCAAATCCTCTTTCTCAAGAACAAGTTGAAGAACACCCTCCTATATTGATTTATTCTTTTAAAGTAAAATAAACATATTTACTGAAGAATGCAATTTTCTCCATATTAATTTAGATTATATTTCTAACACAGAAACCAAATAGTAGTTATTAAGGCATCCCCTTGGATTTGGTTTTAAGCAAACTCAACGAAATGATATTTAATTTATACATATGTTTAGTGTTGTTTTCATGTAAAAGTTGCAGTATAAAGAAATGCTACCCCTAATTTGTTCAATGTCACGTGCACTCTTTAAACTAAACATAATTCACACAAATGGCTATTAAAAGGTAATTTTTTTAAATGAACATGCCCTTGATCTTATAAAAATGGTACCAAATTATTATAGGAGATACCTCCGTAGGGGAAAAATTAAGCCTGAGATGGTCATCCAGTTTAGGAAGGAACTCAAATTTCACTTCTAGCATGATGCCAATAGTTGATAAATGAGAAACGAAGATCAACGACCTCCCAAGAGAGATAGGTTAGGATGCAAGACAACTGAGACAATTTTCTTGCATCCTAGCTCACTTGGGAGGTTGTACATCTTCCTTTCTCCTTTAACAACTACTTCTATCATGTCGTAAGCCAAATTTGAGTTCCTTCATAAAGTGGATGATTATCTCAGGGTTAGTTCTGCCCCAAAAAAAATTCTAGGAGTTGCGTATCAATTCCAACGGTTGTTTCCATCATAATTTTGAAGGATAATATGGCACTACGAATGGTTGTTTTTTTCACTGGTATGACCCAACTATTGCAAATGTTATGCCCAGTTTCATAATAGTGACGCCTGTGGGAGCACTTTCGATGGTTTTTTCCGTCTCAATTCCAATGGTATGACCCAAAAATCACTGAGACTAGTGTCAGAATAGCGAAGGATAAGGTGGCACTACCGATGGTTTCTTCTGTCACTGATATGGCCCAATCATCGCAACAATATTATGTCGGTTGTCGGAATAGCGAAAACTGTCGTGGCACTTTTGATGGTTGTTTGCGTTGCTAGAAAACTAATAGAGCTGGACGTGCGATGACAAGTCGTCGGTATTACGACACATTCTGGGAAGGTATCGGTTTTGTAATACCGATGTCTCCACATAATGTCAAAATAGCGACAATAAACAACGTGATTGTAAGATTGACTAAATGAATACATGTGTTGTGTCTACTGTCGCTCTACTGATAGTTATGATAAGTGTTAGAATTATGACGGGACAGGAAACGACGTTTTTCCCAACCTCAAAGTGTTGCTCATGGGATGCCTATATGTCACAATAGCGAAATTTTGGTCGTCGGAAATTGGGCCGAATATGCTACTGTGATAGTATTCATATACGATATGTATGTACAAATATTATTTTGGTGATACTTATTGACCATGCACATTGATTGCGGTGAGTTGGGCATGATGACACAAGTCCATTGGGACCAACGTAAAGAATTTAATTTGATGCATCAAGGTATTAGATGATGGACAGCGTATGCTAGCTACTAGACCAATTAATATGGGGAGTGTCAAAGCATCGGTGTCATGATTTGGATGACGATAATGTAGGGATATGTATTGTAATATCTCCTTATTTTCACCTAATTCTATGGAGGGAAATGATTGTTGGTCAATGCCATAGATATTTATCCAAGGGTGACGTGGTATCCTTGGCTCATGTAATAGTGTTAGAATGAATGACTTTGTGATAAACAATGTTTTATGTTTGGATTATATATATATATATATATATATATATATATATATATATATATATATATATATATATATATATATATATATACACCATGAATTAACTTTTTGAAAGCATATGTGTCATGAAAATGTGAATGTACAATTCTATTTTTTAATTACGTTGATGATTCTTGGTAGAGATGTGAATACAATTATCTGCTTATTATCCATGTGTTAAAGCCTAGTCTAGAATTTCATTTGCAATGGCATATATGAAATTATTTTGGGTTATAGGAACATGGTTGAATGAAACTTATCCAAATGAATACACTAAAATTTTATCTTGCAAATATTTTCTAAAAAGGAAAGGGTTACACACATGATAAATATTGTTCAATTGCATGATAAGAAAATGGGAATGAACACAAATGAGGGTGATAAATCCAATAATCAATTACATCTAATAAAAAACCAATCACAAAATCATATTTACCATGATTATTGGTGGAAGATGCAACACAAATTCCATTGGAGTGGAGAAGGATATGTAAAGCGATCAAAATGGCATGGGATACTAAGGCAAGATTGCATGTATATTGACTTTCACCATTACCATAAATTATGTAGAAAAAGGACAAGGAGTCCATCTAAATTATTGAAGAATATATACACTAGATGAAAATATTGAAAAACGAACATAAAAACCTATAATATATATCTACAAAATGAAAGAGCACTTAATAGAGAAAATTTGGAGTCTAAAATGGCCTTCCTATGGACTGTGTTTTGCATCACACTAAGCATATGCCTTCTCAAATGTTATATAGTCAAGGTCAGTCTATATTATCTCATTAGTGATAGTTTTCAAAAAATTTGGGTTAGGGTAAAGTTAAGAGGTGGGAGCTAAAATAATCATGAAAATTTCAAATTTTTGTGCACAAAAAATAAATGATGTGGCGCCAAAATTTTTAATTTATATTATATTTTCTTAAAATAATTTACGATGGATTATGAAATAAACCAAAATTTTCTTATATATTTAATTATTTATTTATAATTACAAAAAAAACTAAAATTATTGTATGTACCAATTCTATCAAATGCCTTAGTCTAACAAGGCTTCAAATTTTCCTGGAAAACTATGAAAATTTTGCCACAATTTTGATAAAATCCAACTGAATTTCTTTTTAAATCCAGGTTACAGTTGTCAAAATTCAATATTTGGGTTCCCAGGGGATTTTTAATGGTGCTTAATCCATTTCCACCATCAAATACATGATTCAAACACTTCTACTCCCAGTTTTTTTTGGAAAAAAAATGTCAAATTTCGACGATTTTTTGTCGTCCAGGAATTTTTTTTGCCTTGGTAGACAATTCCCTAACAAATTATGGTTCCATTAAATTTTAATGAAGAGTATATTATCATTTCTAGAAATGATGGATTTTTGAAGAGAAAAATAAACACATATCTTATGAAAATATAATTTTCACATCAAAATGGAGAAAGATTTCCCAAAAATACTCAAATTATGATTGCATTAAGAAGCACTTTATTATACTTCAAACGACATATATATTGCTCCATAACATTACATTTAAAAATAATAAAATCATGACTTGAAAATTATTATGAAATTATTAGTAATCCCAATTATGATTGTTTAAATAGATAGAAATACCTCAAGAATATTGTAAACATCTGATCACTTATACAGAACCTCCGAAATATTCTTGTCATTATTGTTCCCACAATATGTGAAGTTTCTCTTGAATATCAGTGATCACGGAGAATATGGGACAATGGGAGTCTATGCTTCTCCTTCCCGAGGATCTCTTCCCATTTGAGAGGCACTAAAATAAATGGCAGAGTTTGTGTCCCTCACAGTTCCGAAAAAAAATCCCTTAACGATATGGGCATCTTAAGAGAAGTAGTAGTGCTAGAGTAATTATTATTAATGGAGCATTCCTCCTAGTCTAGCTCGAATGCAACACCCTGTTTGCTTGCAATATTATGCTCCTGTATGAATAATGAGATCTTTTTGATACATAGCACCTTTACCAACATGCTTGAGTTTGTTTGTAAGTGTAATATTCCCAATTTTAGCCTCAAGCTAAAATGGAACATTATAGTGGCATATTTTATTTTCACTTAATAAAATGGGTAAGGAGACCCCTTAACCCCTTGGTGATAGAGAAATAACACTCCTTATGAGGAAGGAGGATAAATAAGCAGCTGAAATAAACACCTAATGGTGTGAATATGATGAGGATCACCTTGAGTTGGCCATCTTTGACCAAGTCAACAGCGTTGCCTTAGAGGGGTGGCTTGCTTTAGAAGACAACGCAGTTTTTGGAGGGAAAGCATCCAAAAGTGAATGGAAACCCCAATTTTGGGACCTATGGTGAGAGAGAGTTCATTTTCTTTATAAGAAAGAAGGAGCAGCTCATTTGGTTTATGCTTTTGATTCAGAAATTTCGTAGTGAGGCCAAGGACTTGCACATCCAGGCTGTTTAGCAGGATTGCAGTGCTCTTGAGCACTGGGGGTGTTCCTAGGAGGGGATCCCCCACCTCTTCCTCATGAGAGGAGAGGATTTGAGCTTCATTTCCTCATTCCGGCATTTGGGCAAGCTAAATCCTTTAGTTACAGCATTATTCCTGTAGCAGGATGGTGCTGTGTTGCTGGGGTAGCAGCAGAGGAACTCATAGAGTCTTTCCTTACTTGATTTTTCAGTGGTGGAGTGATCTCTTCATTGGAGGAGCTGTAGAGAGGGCTCTTGGACCATATTTCAGATCTGTGGCATCAGGCCACTCATTCACCATCTCCCACTATACAGTCATTTGGAGAAACTACGTTATTCCATGGGGGCAGTGTTGAGGGAGATTCTTGTGCTCATCAGGAGGAGTGCTTTTGAGTAAAAGGGGATCAGCCCCTTTTCCTTTGAGAGAATTCTCAGAGGAGGGCATCATCATTTCATATCAGCCATAGCCTCATATTCATTTGGTTTCAGTTGCAGTGACAATTTTTTTGTCACTCATGTATTTTATCCGACATTTCTAGCAACCTCCTTAAGATTGGCTAGAAATCCCATATTCAGCCCATTTTCCCAATTGTGGGCATTTCTTTGTATTCCTTCAGCTACATTATCATTTTTTATGTATTTATCATCTGCATCTCTCATAGAGACTGCATATTCATTTCTCCCTGACATTTTGTGCAGCAGCAGCATCTCATGTATGACATTGCTTATTCATTGGAGATTGGTTCTAAGAGCTTGAGGGCCTTGTTCCTCATGATATTTCTGTACATTCTTGCTGATATATTAATATAATTTTGGCTGTAGCATTTACCCTCTCATAATACATTTAGATTTGTAGAGTTTCAGATTGATGTTTGCATATTTCCGTGGCTCACTCTTTGAGCTGATTTATGATGGACCTAGATTGCGGAGATCTGAATAACCCATCTAGAGTTATTTCTTTAAGCTCATATTCTGCATAGGATTTTTATGATGTATGTTCCAAGGCATCCCAACAGTGGTTTGTCCTATTTTTGCAACAGCTTCCTTATATAGCGTCCTCAAGGACCCTGTAGCAAAAATTCCCGAAGTGGAATATTGCATATCCATAGGCAGAGTCTGTGAAGGGCCAACTAGCCTCAGGATTTCTCCCTTCTTTGGAAGGATTCATATCCTGTAAATTCCCCAACATTCAATATTTGAAATGGACTTGTGGTGTCTCACTGAGGAAGGAATTGGAATATCTTAAGATATTCCCGATGAAGCAGAAAATTCTAGATTTGGAATATTACAGTGGTATCAGAGCATGATCTTGGCTCAGCCTGTGCCCAAGATCTAATGCCATCAGCAAGAGGAGCTTCTCTCCAAGGAGATGGGATTGACATAGGAAACAAGGAAAGAGGAATGAAGGAAGATGAGGTTTCCCTTCTTCTTTTCCAAACCATTGAAGAAAATAATTGAAAATCTTGATGAAAGGGAAGGTGGAAGATTTTCTGAGAGGGTTTGTTGATGAGACAAATCCAAGATATTTTCATGAACGGTGTGGTAATTCAGCCACACATGCAGATTCACAGCGCAGTCCTTTGTTCACTTGCACTGCAAGGGGAGTAGAGGAAGGAAATGAGGCCATGGAAGGAGCAGCGCTGCAACCTAAGGTATGGCTCACGATTCGTGGTTTGAAGGATCCATTTTTCATTGTCATGCAAATGAAAAAACATGTGATGCATTCACTAAGGGTTTGATGGAAAAACTTGGTGAAACTCATTGTGTCATAAACACAAACACTTTGCATACATTGGAAAGAACCAACATCGTTGTCACTTTAGGAGGAGATCCATCACCCCATGGAGGTGAAAGGGGAGCCATTCCTTCCACTAGAGGAGCCCTTGTGTCCTTGAAAGGAGTTCCAAATATTTTTGCATGTGGGTACCAAGACACAATTCCAGAGCCATATGTAGCATTTTTTGGGGATTGTGAGATGGAGGAAGAAGAGCAGAAGGATCAGCATGAAGGGATGACGAGCATTCTCCCTTATCTATTTCAGAAATTTTATGCACATGGGAAAGAGACTGCACTACACAGAGGAGAGAGGGACAAATCAGTCAACTCATACATGCAATCTATTTCAAATCTTGATGTCTCACTTTTGAGGGTTTTCCACTTGGGAGGCCACTTGATCTAGAGATGATGAGAGGCATCATGTTATTTGGTTCACCACTCTTGGATTTCAAAGAGGTGGAGACATTAGAGGAGTCCATTACAGCGCAAATATTTTTGGGATAAACACAAGGATGAGGGACACACTCTCTCATTTTCAGTCTCACCCATTCTCATCAGCTACACTGCGCTGATAGAGTTTGCTGCATGGATGGAGGGTAGCATCTTCATGATGTGGGATGACAACTCCATGGATTTAGTGAGAGAGAGATTACTTCCTTTGGGAAGAGCTCTTTCATGATTTGGAGTAGATGGAGGCCACTCATGCTTACATTGCCCAGGATCGGTAGATTATTTGGAGGTGATAGTCTCTCATGGGAGGCTTATTTTCAGAGATCATCATTTCTTTTGAGCATGCGCAGCTGCATGATGGCATGGCAACAACATGGAGGATGAATTTGGAATGAGGGGATGTCAAGGTAGCAGGCAACAGCGTGATGGAGCACCACATTGTAGAATACCAGTGTTGTGTATGTGGAGGATTGATCCAGGATGGAGGACTTAGCTTTGGTTGAGTATTCCCCAGGATTTTGATGCATGCATTATTCTTGGATGGCCTTGATGGAGATGGAAAATACTTAGTGGATGACATGATCATCTGTCATCATGGCAGACTTTTCTTGACTAGAGTTTCTAGTCTCAAGGAGAAATTATTTGCATGCAGCATTTGAGGACTTCCTAGCTATGCACGTGGATGCATACTTTTCCTTGCTAGAGGAGTTCACTTTGGGGGTAATTCATCATGATCTTCATCAGCATATGGATAGATGCGTAGCCTGGGTAACCTTGGAGAGGTTGGCACAACCATTCCCTTAGTCATTGGAAGAGAGGGAGAGCATTCAGATGAGCCATTTCAGCTCAAGATCTCAAGTACATGGTAGAGAAGGTATCATTTCCCATTTTGTACCTCTTTACTTCATATGAGCAGCCTATTGTCTCAAGGAGGATCATCTCTTTTTGAATTTGATATGATGTACTTGCAACTACTTGTAGCCTTGATTTTGGCTATTTTTATGATGGTTGTGGGGGAAGCCACATGCTTCTTAGAGTGCACCATTGGCACCACCTTGTATTCTGATGATTCCATCTTGTGAGGAGTTGTGGTAGCAAACAAGTGGCTAGTTTAGCACTTGTCACTTTTATTTTGAGGTAGGCCAAGGAGGCACTGTGCAGGTTCCATGAGTGGGATTTGGAACCACTCTCTGGTTGTCATTTGACAACTTGTTTCTACTGCATATTGCTCGTTATCTATCTCTGATGTTGTACACTTATGAGGAGAATTATTTGGAGAGAATTGCATGTACAACCCATTGGGATCATGATTCTCCTCATTGTATATATTTTATCTTGCAGGAGATACCATGGGAAAACCATGATTGCCATATCATTACTTTTCTCTTCTTGTGGAGAAAATCACTTGGAGAATTTGGAGAGGCATTTCATGGCTGAATATTTTGATGGGGTAGCTTGGGCCACTCTTGGAGGCCATACCATTTCAGCCCAAGGACAGAGGTAGCCCCATGTGTACTACAGAGGGAGAGAAGAGCTTATTGGGATGAAGCAACAAAACTCTCCATCCAGCCCCATTACATTGCATAGAACTGGGGGCAAGGTTTTCATTTGGATGATAGCATGGTTGAGGGGATTATATTTTCAGTGGGATTATATTTTCCCATGCATTTCATCACTCCTACCTTAAGGAGGACATAGTTCAGCAGAAGGATTTCCACCTACACCTTCTATCTTTCAGGGTGTACACCATTCCGGTTTGCACACTTGGGAGGAGGCATTAGAGGACAATTTTATTGCAGCATATCTTGAGCAGCGATGGAGATTGTTGATGAGGAGGCCATAAGAGAAGAAGGGGGAGAATTTTTTTTCTCTCTATGCAGTTGCTTGGGGACAAGCAACATGTGGGAGGGGAGGACTGTAATGTTCCCCATTTTAGCCTTAAGCTAAAATGGAACATTATAGTGGCATATTTTATTTTCACTTAATAAAATGGGTAAGGAGACCCCTTAACCCCTTGGTGATAGAGAAATAACACTCCTTATGAGGAAGAAGGATAAATAAGCAGCTGAAATAAACACCTAATGGTGTGAACATGATGAGGATCACCTTGAGTTGGCCATCTTTGACCATGTCAATAGTGCTGCCTTAGAGGGGTGGCTTGCTTTAGAAGACAACACAGTTTTTGGAGGGAAAGCATTCAAAAGTGAATGGAAACCCTAATTGTGGGACCTATGGTGAGAGAGAGTTCATTTGATTTATAAGAAAGAAGGAGCAACTCATTTGGTTTATGCTTTTGATTCATAAATTTCGTAGTGAGGCCAAGGACTTGCACATCCGAGCTGTTTAGCAGGATTGCAGTGCTCTTGAGCACTGGGGGTGTTCTCGAGAGGGGATCCCCCACCTCTTCCTCATGGGAGGAGAGGATTTGAGTTGCATTTCCTCATTCCAGAATTTGGCCAAGCTCACTCCTTCATTTGCAGCGTTATTCCTGTAGCAGGATGGTGCTGTGTTGTTGGGGTAGCAGTAGAGGAACTCATAGAGTCTTTCCTTACTTTCTTTTTCAGTGGTGGAGTGATCTCTTCATTGGAGGAGCTGTAGAGAGGGCTCTTGGACCATATTTCAGATCTCTGGCATCAGGCCACTCATTCACCATCTCCCACTACATAGTCATTTTGAGAAACTACGTTATTCCATGGGGGCAGTGTTGAGGGAGATTCTTGTGCTCATCAGGAGCATTGCTTTTGAGTAAAATGGGATCAACCCCTTTTCCTTTGAGGGCATTATCAAAGGAGGGAATCATCATTTCAGATCATCCATAGCATCATATTCATTTGGTTTCAGTTGCAGTGACAATTTTTTTGTCACTCATGTATTTTATCTGGCATTTCTAGCAACCTCCTTGAGATTGGCTAGAAATCCCATATTCAACCCATTTTCCCAATTGTCGGCTTTTCTTTGTATTCCTTCAGCTACATTATCATTTTGTATGTATTCAATAGCTACATCTCTCATAGAGACTGTGCAGTCACTGCTCCCCGGCATTTTGTGCAGTAGCAGCATCTCATGTATGACAGTGCTTATTCATTGGAGATTGGTTCTAAGAGCTTGAGGGCCTTGTTCCTCATGATATTTCTGTACATTCTTGCTGATATATTAATACAATGTTTGCTGTAGCATTTACCCTCTCATAATACATTCAGATTTTCAGAGTTTCAGATTGATGTTTTGCATATTACTGTAGCTCACTCTTTGAGTTGATTTATGATGGACCTAGATTGGGGAGATCTGAATATCCCATCTAGAGTTATTTCTTTAAGCTCATATTCTGCATAGGATTTTTATGACGTATTTTCTAAGGCATCCCAGCAGTGGTTTGTCTTATTTTTGCAACAAATTCCTTATACAGCGTCCTCAAGGACCCTGTAGCAGAAATTCCTGAAGTGGAATATTACATATCCATAGGCAGAGTCTGTGAAGGGCCATCTAGCCTTAGGATTTCTCCCTTCTTTGGGAGGAGTCATATCCTGTAAATTCCCCAACAGTAAATCTCTAAAATGGACTTGCGATGTCTCACTAAGGAAGGAATTGGAATATCTTAAGATATTCCCGATGGAGCAGAAAATTCCAGATTTGGAATGTTAGAGTAAGTACGATCTCAGGGGAAGATGTTGGCCACCGAGGTAAGAAACCAAAAGAGAAAGTTTGGGATTTTTCATGCCTAGGGTTCACCTTAGTACTAGGGTTTAAAGATATACTATAGTTCACCTCAATCGTCGATTGTGAACTCCTCTAATAGTTTTGCTTCATCCCTTTCTAGACTTAGGTGTTCCCTCTTGGGAAATCCTAATCTCTACAGATTCAAAGAACTCACATACGCCATTTCTCATTTCACCTTTGGAAGGCTACGAAATTTTTTCATTTCGAGGTGTGATCTCAGGGGAAATTTCGAGGGATTTTGAATGCTTATGGTTCACCTCAGCCGCCACCTGCAACATATCGTCACTTCCCATGGATCCTTAGATTTGTGGTGGGAAATATCTTGTATCGTGTTGTTTCTTTAAACCATCAGTCCATTGGTACTTAATTTTTGTGTTTTTAATTTTGGGTGGATCCCAGACATCTTCCAAAATCCCCAACCAAGTAAGAGTGATTAGGGTTTGGATAATAATTCAATCCCCCCAAGTAAAAAATTAAGGGTTTCCCTGATTGTGTATCTAGTAAAACACACATGTTATAAGAATAGTGGTATCCATGTGGAAATCATTTCCATTTGGCTTAAAATGAGATATTAGGGTTTGTATAATTATGCAATCCCCCAAGTAAAAAAATCAGGGTTTCCCATTGTGTATCTAGTCAAACACACATGTTACAAGAATAGTGGTATCCATGTGGAAATCCTTTCTATTTGGCTTAAAATGATGTCCCGTGGCCAATATTTGGTTTAAGAAGGTGATGTAAAAGGGTAGATAATATAAGGAGTAAAGGTGGATTATGGATGACACTTTTAATTTTGATTTCAATAATGAGATCGAGTGGTCACACTAATGGATCTTCTAGACAGATGATGAGTTTTATTCTTTTTTATGAAGACAAAAGGTTTTTAATGATGAATATAGGGAGGTAAATATATTCCCTACTCTCTTTAAGGTAGTTATCAAGGATTTGACAAAGAATTTCTTAGGTTTATCAATAAATGGATCAAGTTTAAGGTTATAAACAATTTTCTGAAAGATGGGAAAAGGGAGAAGAGGAAGGGATTTTTTAGTGTTGACATTGAAGCCAGGAAGGGGAAGGAGAGAAGGGAATATTTGAAGAAAAGAGGTGTTCCAAATCCATTTGGGCTAAAAAGGGAAGGAATTTTTTTTATTAATAGTAGACTTTGCCATGGAATAAAAAAATCACCTGGCATAGAAAGCCCTCTTTGGCTACTTTATACACCATAAGTATGAGTTGCTGGAAAGTGTGACTTACTAGACTTATGATGACATTGCCATATGCTCAATGTAACCCCTTTGAGAATATTTTAAGAATAAGAGGCGTTCCAAATCCATTCGAGATAAAAATGGAAGGATTTTTTTTAATTAATAGTATATGTTTCCATGGAATAAGAAAATCACTTGGCAGAGAAAGCCCTCTTTGGATACATTATGCAACATAAGATAAATATAATTCTATACATACACGGATGAAGGAGACATGTTAGGTGATATTGGCATACAGTTTAGTTTTCCATCTATAGATCAAAGGATGGGTGATTTTTGAATTCCTATGATTTTTGAATTCCTGTGAATTAGAGACTAGGATTTTGTGTTGGCTAATGCATGGTCGTGGGATAGATCAAGTTTTTTGTTGAAACATTAGTACCCAAGGTCTAATAATTGTATAAAACTCTTCATTAGATGTCACTTATGGGATTTAATCCCTATATTTTTATTACAATTTCGAAATAAAGAATCCATAGAACTGATAGGGGAAGATTTCTACAAGTGGAAAAATACAAGTTCGCACTTCAAGAAAAACAAGTGGATAAAATATTGGTTGAGGTTGAAATTTCCAAATGTTTAATAGGGGATATATAAATCTCATGGAATGGGTATTTTTTAATCAAAAAATCGACTATTGAGCTACACCATTTTAGTGTTTGGCATGTAACAAGACAAAAACATTTAAAAAGAGACGTTGAAAGGGGGGAAAGAACACGACTATAGAGATTGAGGTCCATAAAGGAAAAGAGTTCAACCTACCACTTCCATTGAAAAAAGACTTATCATTGGTCCCAACTAAGTCTAATCACGAGGAGAGGAAGTAAGTCAATGCTTCAACTCTTGAGAAGAAATCCAAAGATTATTTGGAAATATAACAAAGTCAACCCCAAGGAATTCTCGAGACTTCTAAGGTTTTAGGTACATAAATAATTGAAGAAGATAAATGAGACTTCTCATAACAAGAAGGATATTTTGTAGGACTAACATCACCAAAAATACCCCTTCTCCTACTCTGGAAGCATGTGTGTGTAAGAAAAACATTTTCAAGTCATTGAGATCTGGACTATCGAGACTTTTATTTCCAGAACTAAACAAAGGGGATTCTATCCTTGATTTTAAAACCCTTAATTTTCGTTTTCAAAACCATTTAAAATTGGTTGAAAAATGAGTATATTGGTTGTTATTTTCGTCAAGGAAAGTCACCTCTCCTTTATTTTGGGGGATGGAATTAAAGGGTGGTCTCCATCAATTCCTTCTCAAGGGAATCACAGGTTCATAAATTCTCAAGTGAAATGAGTGTTAAGAAGAGGGACCTTCGCTACCCATTGACAATCATTTTTCTAGGCGCTGAGGTCTCATAATCACGACCATATGGTAACGTAATTATTTTCCTTGCTTAAATATTAGGGAGTTGGGGGCAGCTCCCAAAACTCTTTCTCTTAAAATACTTTTGAAGGTTCATAATACTCATTTTTTACTTCTTTAGGAAACCTTAAGCTCCCACCTTAAGTTTGTCGTTTTAATGTCTTCTTTCTTTGTTGGATGGAGTTTTGTTTCTTTCCTAGCAGTAGGCCACTATGGAGGCCCTATCATTGGATGGATCCCTTTAGCTAGGAATTTTATTAGAGAGGATTGTGATTCAAGAATCCTTATAAAAAAAAATTGTCCTTCTCTTAATTTCCCTCTAAGAAATGTAAATATCTGTGGTCCTTATTGCAATCATGAAATTTTCTAGAACTACTTTTTTTATAAGGAATTTCTTTCTGATCCTGGGGGGACCTGAATTTTACTTTGTTTTCTTAAGAATTTTGGGGCTCCATATCTTTGTTGGATCCTTTATCAAAAAATTTTAAACATATTCTATCAATTTTTTCTTTATTTGATATTGAACCCCTTAATATAACCCTTACCATGAGGAATCTTTCTTTTGTATCAGATGTTATCTCAAAACTACTTGATAATTTCATTGGTACCAAATATTTACTCTCAGATGTGGGCTTCTTTCATGCTTGGGTAGTTTTTGATACAATTTTAGATAATTTCCAAATCTTTATGGAATTAGGGATTCATACTTTTGGCTGAAATTATCCATTCAAGTTCAACAAGGGATGGTTAAACTATGAACTAGCTAAACTAGAAAATTACATCTAAGTGGAAACATGTTCACCTACATAAGCCTAAATATATGGTGCAATAGTTACTGGAGAATCTCATTGACATTAAAAAAGTGGTTTATTTTTGGGTTCATAATAGGAAGGAAATGAAAAGAATTTTTTTTTTTGAATTAGACCTTAAAATAAATAGTATATTCAAATCTAACCTAGGTGGTTTACTCTCAAATTTTGAAAATTGTAAGATATAGAAGTGTCAAAATAAGAAGGATGAGACATTGTTGATGTAGGAAATAGTTCTTGGTTTAAAAAGTAGGGAACTTTGGATTACTGAAGGGGACAACAATTCAAAAGAAAATCCACAAATTTATGAATCTTAGGAGATCGTTTAATCACATCATGTGCATTGATAATGAAGAGGGAAATTCGGTGGATTCTAATGAGGGGATGGCTAAACTTGGCAAGGAATTATTCTATAATTTTTATACTTATCCAATGGTATCTAATATCAATGATCAACTGGAAAATAATCAATTTTTATTCTTATTTCTTCAACTTAGAGTCTCTTGTTTATTTAAAGTGCCTAACCACTTTATAATAAATTCATATTATCCTCCAAAATTTTCCAAGGGATAAAATTTTGGGCCCTAATGGTTAGGTTGTTGATGTCTTTATCAAGTTTTTTTATTTAATGGAAGAAGACATCCTTAAGGTGGTGGAGTATTCCATTTCTGAAGTTTTAATCTTAGGTGGATTAAATGTGATCTTTATTTCCCTCATTCTGAAGAAGTTTGATCATGATACTTTTAATGATTTTAGGCATATTTCCTTGTGTAATGAAGTTTACAAGAATATTGCAAAATTGATAGCACTAAGATTGAAGGATGGGCTATCTAGAATTACTTCAAAATTAGCTTAGGTTCTTAATATCAAATAGATTTATTTCTTATTGTATTAGAATCACTCATGAGGTTTTTCATACTATCAAGGTCAACAAAAATCTAGTTGTGGTTTGGTCTTAGAAAATAATATGATAGGGTGGATTGGTCTTATCTGCAACTTCTAATTCACATTTAAATTGGATTGGGAGCTTAGATGGTTAGATGGATAATGGTGTGTGTTTCTTCAGTCAGTTCTCAGTCATTATTAATGGAGCTCCTACTATTTTTTTCAAAGCAACCCAAGGACTAAGACAATGTTTTCCTCTTTTTCCCTATCTTTTCTTGCTGGTCATTTAAGCACTAAGTAGGGATTTTATTGAAGCCAAAACTAAGGGTTTTCTTTCAGGTATTCATATCTCTCCTTGCAAGGAAATTACTCATTTATTGTTCCTTGATGATGTGCTTTATTTCAGGAATGACAAGACTTTTCAATGGAATAATTTCTTAGAAATTAAAAAATAAATTACAATGTATTGGTGATGGTTACCAATATCAAAAAATCCCTCTTAATTACTAACAATTTGGAGGTAAGGGATGAAGCTTCTATCAAGCAGTGTCTTCCTTACAAGTTTGATACTTTGAAAAAAGGGCTAAAATATATTGGATACTATATCAAACATAATTGTTATCAAGTGGAATATTGGTGATGGATTATGAAGAAAGTAGAAAATTACATCAGGATTTGGTGTAATTGTTGGTTGTCTCAGGGTGGGAGGCTAATTCTGGTTAAGGAAATTTAAGAGTCCATTCTAGTCTATTGGATGGATATTGCTAAAATTTCCAATAAATGTTATTCAGAAAATATGATTTCAATTTTTTTGGGCCTGAAAAATGAAGAAAAAAAAATAACCTTGGTCATACATGAAGAAATATGCCTTCCTAAAAAGAAATTTTGTTGTAGTATCCACAATAATTTTATTTTTTTTGCTACCATGGAAACAAACAATAGTTGGAATATGTTTTTTAATGGAATTGAAGGAGAAAAATTATGATGGCTAAACTCCTTAAAGGTAATACAATGGAGGATTATATCAAGTACACCAATAGGATCCCTTCGATTCTCTTTATTTTGGAAAAATTTGGCTAGGGCTTTCCTCAAATTGAACGAGTTGATATCTTGGAAGTTGGGTTTGGGTCAGCAAATGAGACTAGGTTTATACACGTGGATTGGTTGTGATGCTTCCTATCTATTATCATAGGATCTAAGAGTTTACTTGACTCATCTAGGGATGAGGAATCTAGAAGATGTGGGATATGGTAGGAATAACAAGGATATTCAACTATGGATGGACTCTAATATTGTAGCTATTATGAGTCCTTTGGTTGAGGAATGTCATAGTTTCACTTATGGACTCAAAAAAGTCAGTATTCTTTTATAAGAGGAACATGTTGATCAATTGTTCTGGTCTCATAATGAATATGATGGTACCATTACAGCTAAACATGCCTTTGAGGAATTTGCAGATCATAGGGATAACTATATTGGTCACAGGTGGGAAAAATTTATTTGGAGAAGGAATGGACAACTCAAGGTTCAATTGTTTTTGTGGCTTGTTCTTAAACTTGATAAAGCTCTAACTAATTGGGATGTTTTTAAAAGGAGGGGTTGGAAAGGTCTTGGCTTTTGTGTTTTGTGTATGATAAATTAAGAATCAACCGGTCATATTTTTATTTTTTGTTTAGTTAAAATGGAAATTTGGAAGCTTGTTATTATTTTATTTCAATTAAAATCATATTGGCATGCTTTGTCTTTAGAAGCTCATTTGTGGAATTGGGTTAAAAAATATTCTTGATCCATATTCCATTACTTTTCAAACTATGTTATACGGGGGATATGGAATTATCATAATATTATTATTTTTGAAAACTCTCAAGTTAATATCATTATGATGGACTTCAACATTAGGAATGTTTTTAATGAACATGTCCCTAAATAGATTTCAGCTAAGCAAAAATTGGAAAAAGTGGTAATTAATATGGATGTCTACTCGAAAAGCTTGTTTGATGGAGATTTTCCGATGGAAACTATGGAGATGGTGTGGTAATTGATATAAACAATTATTATAGTATGTAAATGAATTTAGGAATTGGTCCTGGTACTATTTCTAAGGCTGAGTTATTGACTTTTTGGGCCCTTCTTCAAATTGCTGCTCATGAGAAATTTTTATAGTTTTTCACTTTTTGGGATTCCAAAAACACTATATTGACTAGATCAATAATAAGTCTATTATGCATGGAATTCATAATGAATGATGGCAGAAGAATATAAGGTAATTACAAGAGCAACATGATGATTTATAGGTCAAGCATATCTACAGAGATTCTAACAATGGTGGTTATATGCTATTGAAAGAAGCAATGCTCTTAGACGTTGTTGAATGTCATCTAAATTATTATAATATGGGAATATGTAAATCAAGTACTATTTTTTTCCGTATTTTGAAAGGTGTACCTAAAGGGTCATCTTTAGATTCTATTTTAATGATAGTTGAATAGTACACTGACTAGTTGTTCTTGAAAAGTGCATGTACATTATTTTTGAATGCTAAAAGCATTTGTATATTTTGATTTAATAATAGAAAATATTTTTTTTTCCTTAAAAAAATAAAAAATAATACTTAAATTAACAAATTAAAAAATAGTAATCAATAAAAATATTTTAATGTCAACCACAAATAAAATACTTCAGTTTCCACCTTAGTTTTGCATGCTTTATATAGAGAGATAAAGTTATTAAAAATAAATAAATAAAACTATTTCATTCGAGGTTCAATTAATAACAAAAATTAATTGGGTAAACCATCAATAAAATATTTCAATTTCCATGTGAAGTCACATAATTTTATATCAGCTTTACATAGAAAAAGATAACTTGTCATTGAAATTGAAAACAAAATTATATTTTAACTATATATTATAAGGGAGATGTGTAATTTATTCAATTCTTAATATGGAGTTGTGATGCAACATTAAAAAAATATTAATAGAAAAAAAACTTTCAATTGGGATTAAAAAAATATATATATGAGTAAAATATTTCAACATCACATATAGAGAATCACATATATAGAGAGAGAGAAGCCAAATATGTCTTATCTTATTGATAGGTGCTTTATTTCCTTCAATATTTAATATGGTGTTGACATGTAATATTTTAAAAATTATTAATAACAAAAATAATTCAATATGTATACATATATAGAGAGATCAATTATATCCCATAGTATATGTTGAAATCTAGAGATGTCTTATTTCATTGATAGGTGCTCTTTTTCCTTCAATATTTAATATGGAGTTGACATGTAACATTTTAAAAAATATCGATTATATAAATAATTCACTGGTTATACATATATAGATAGAGAAATTATATTCCATGAATATATGTTTAAAGTGAGAGATATCTTATTTTATTGACAAGTGATTTCTTTTCTTCAATATTTAATATGGAGTTGACATCTAACATTTAAAAAAATATTAATTGAAAAACAATTCAATATTTACATATAGAAATAGAGACATCCTATCCTATGGATATGTGTTTTTTTCTTATCAATATAAGGGAACATGTATTTAAAAATATATTAATAACAAAAACAAATTTTAATGTGGAAAATGTGAGTCACAAATTAAACATTTCACTGTTTGTAAAATATTTCAAATATATATATATATATTGTAATTTCATTCAAAGAACAAAACTAGATTTTTGCAAATGCTCGAAAGCATTCAATCATATTAGCCTAATGATTGATGCACCAAAAGGAAAATAGAAAAAATAATAAAAAAAAATTACATAGATTTTTGGGGCTAAGTGTGATAATATTCACCTAGTTTCCCCTTTTTGCCCTTCTTTTTCTCCACCTTTTTCCAAACACATTAATTAGATGTTGTTGTTACTATTTCCATTTTATTTCCATCTACCAACAAGGGGATTTTCTTATTATTATATTGAGATCTCAAACACATGGAGTCTCTTTATGCCTCCCATTTTAGTTTCTATAGAATTTTTCATTTTCTACTACTCAACTACTATGATCTCTATTGATTCAGGGCCCCTCAAGATGGTTTCCATATTTCTTGACTATTCCCCTCCATATCCATTATATTGGCCGCCAGTTGAGTCTTTCTTCTATGTCTTAACTTTGTTCCTCATGTTCTCCTCCTTACTATTCAACATTGTTAAGGAACTTCCATCCCCTTGGCTTTGAATCCTACCCTTTTTACTTTTTTTGGGCCTATTTAGCTTGTGGGCATGTATTATGCAAGTGTCTTGCTTGAAAAAAATATCAACATTTAAATGCCATATTCTCATAATCTAATACCTATATCCACTAAAATTTTCATGTTTTAAGAGAAGATGGTTAGGAAGATCCTTGCTAAGATCGATCTCAACATATATCATGGAAAAAGTAAAAATACATTTTGTTGTTATGTCCAAATCCATATTTTTGAATTTTCCCAAAATATTTCCGATGTCCTCCATAACCTTGTGGTGCTAAAAAGGAAGAGGTAGGTTTGGCAACCTCACCCAAGATGGAATCGTTGTTACCACCATGCTACTAGCATCAAACTCTAGAAACCAAGGGGTGACAAAGAGCCTAACACTGCCCCAAAACCATAGCCCTTCATTGATAAATTTACCAACATCTTATTGTGATGAAAATTGGACAAAAAAGAATCATTTTGAGCATAATTATATATCACAATTTTTAGACGAAGAAGACTAGACCCACTGATATAAATCTTCAGTTTTTACCTAGATTAAATTAAATCGACATATAAAATCCATAGTTTGCAGTGCTTCAAAATATGATTTTACCTTTGGGGATTTTACATCTAAAGCTGGTATCTTCTCCATTTACTCAATGATGTAAGCACCTAGAACATTTTTGACCTCATCAGCTAAAGAGGCACGCTTTCCCTTCAATGCATCATTGAATGAAAAAGAGCTTGTAGAGTTTCCAGGGTTTGTAGTCACAATATAGCTATTCATTTCTAGACTTCCTTCCCACAACCTCAGGTTTATGATAATGGTGGAGTTATGTTTGATGTCGTGCTCTTGCAACCAAATGTAATCTTGTAAAAGTTTTCCTTCATAAATCAAGATTTAGAGATTTGTCGGTATACCCATGATATTTTTCATTTTCTTTTTCATATCTCTTACTAGATCTCAAACCCGAGCATCGAAGAGAGGTGGTTTCCCATTTAATATTTTTGTAAAAAAATGAAAGGTCTCCTCCATATTCTGATTTGTTTTTTGATATGCAATCCTCTGATCATAAGGAATTAGGGACCCAATCTACATCTGAGATCGAATATGAGGAAAATTCCTTCGATTATGCCCATGATAATAATAATAATAATCTAATTTTAAGGTCATGACCAAGAAAAACACCAAATTGGTATATGAGACCCCCTTGTTTGTGGGAAAAGCGACCCACCTCCGTGCAATGATTTGACTGCTAAGTCTACGAAGTAATACGTACTCTACCCCCCTCTGGTTTTGAACCTCTGACCTCTTAGGAGAAAACACATGCTCTCAACCATTAGTCCCACTCAAGTTGTATTGTCTCTCATATTGTAAAGAAAGTAATGCCCAATCTGCATAAACCACGTAACCCCCGCCTGTTAATCCTCACAACTTAATGAGAAGGAAAGCGAATCTAACTACCACAAGTTCCCCTGGAATGCTAGCTCCACAACCTGACCTATGTTAGATACTACAAGAATGCACAATACTAACTATAAATCTGTGATTGTAGAGCCATGATCTTTCACAAAGGAAATCAACATGTCCCCAAAAATCCAGCTATCTGCAACAAAATATTTTATGCCATACACTATAAGATAACCACAGGGGATAACAGATCTAGGATCATGAAAAATATATCTGACATGGGAGAGTACCCATTGGGGCAAGAGTTTGCAGGAGTCGAGGCTCCACTGGTTGTGCAAGACGTTGGTTCCAGCAAACCATGATCCAGACCCTTCAAAACTATTTCAACGAATATATGACCCTCTTCATCACCCTTCGAAGCATGAGAAAGCTCTGTAAAAATGCATGTTGCATTGTTGGAAACCTTAGTGCTCCTCTTAGCCATCGTGATCTTTTTTTTTTTCTATTCAATCTCAACTTTATATATATATACATATATGTTACATTTTTGGAAACCTAGTGCTCCTCCACAGGGGCTTCACTCAATGAACCTCTAAAATATCACGTGTGATCACAACATATTAAACAATACCCTTAATTTGAGTAGATATTGGAAAATGCCTCAAAAAATTACATTATTTAACCCCCTACCAATATAAACCCAATACAACTTCCCAATTTAAAAGGCCCCTACTTTCACTATATATTGTAGGTATCCATTTTTTCATTAACATTTTTTATACCCCTTTATATTTTTTCATTAACTTTGAGCTCCATTTTTTATACTAGCCAATATAAAAACCCTCTAATCCCTATATATCCCCCAATATATTATGTCATTTTTTCCTCATTATATATCCCTCAATATGAATCCACGTGCTATATTATTGCTCTCGCAGTGAATCCCCTGTGTGCTCCTCTCAGCCATTGTGATTTTTTTCTATTCAATATCAACTTTATATATATATATATGAAACTAAAAAAATCTCATGGTTAAAACATTTTATTAATGTGTTTCTCAAAATAAAGGAGATGCCTAATTTCTTCCATGTTCAACATAAATTTGACACATGGTGTATATATGTGTGTGTGGATAGAACTAGCATAGATCCATGTTAACCCCATATTTATCAAGTGTTAAGAAGAATCAAATCTCTTAGAGGTGCAAACCTTTCTCCAACATTTTGAATTTTAAAGCACTCAACACTTTAAGAGATTTCATCCCTCTCAATCCTTAATAAATCTTAATTATAATGGTCTCTTACATTTAGATTTTAATGCTACATATTAACATAAAACTACTAAAGTATAAAATATATAATATAAAATACTATATTGTGTTATATTTTAATGTTTTGGATAATGAATACAAACTTTTTTCTATATCATATTTTATGGTAAATTATTTAAATTATATGTATTATTTTTAATTAATATTTAATAATAAATAGATTTATTTATTTATTTTTATTAAATTTTATTATAAATATTTTTCCGTTATTTCAATTTTTACCATATTAAATTTAAATATCATTTGAATTTTCCTTAAAAAATTTACTAATATAAAAGGTCTTCATTATAATTTTTATTAATATAATTTTTCCAATAAATAAATAATTTAGTAATATCAAATAATCCGTAAATTTAGCTGGTGTGTGTTGAGGTAGCATAATGGAGGTCGGTGGAAACCCTAGGTCTTACAGCTCTAGATTGTTGGCAACTGAGGTGGCGGAAAACCATGGTTGGGCACCAAATGAGAAGATCACCACTAATCTGCAGGCTATTGGCCCCGCACTTGCGCCACATTGGCGATTGGTATGGCACGTGTCCTCCTCTACTCGCACTGAGGCTACTCTCCCCATCAACCTCTTTAGCCTCTGGCCATGCCAAGGGACGGACGCCCATCACAAACGTTGGGCTCTAGTGACGGTGCACCACTCCTGCCTTCAGACCCTCGATTGTGGTGGTTTTTCTGAGAAAATTTGCACAGAACCTATGCTGCCGATTTACAATAGGCAATGACTACTGTTTTAACCACTGGGCTCATCGCATGCATTAGCGCACTATGGTGGTCGTCCCCAAGATGCTCCATTCTGGGGGAGCTAGTTATTTGACTCCTACAGTACCCTGTATAAGATGCTAGAACATAAGGCCAAAGGAAATCATAGAGCTACCACAAGGAACAAGATTCAGGTAAGCTCTACATAGTTTCAAGTTTTCATAAGGCCCCCAGTGGGGAATAGTTTTATTGCTTGGGCACGGGAAACATATAGGGTTTCAAATATATAGGAAAAAATCAGGTTTATCTCAGGTTACCCCTACCACATTTATTCATTGATTCATAGGTGGAATCCTTATTGGACTCCTGCTCCATCAAATCATATGCCATCAGTATTGGATCTACCATTTTCCTCAAACTAAGACTGCAAGGTGGCAAAGCAGATCAAAACATAGCCCAAGGATCCACTCGGGGAGTCGGTGCCTCCAAAATAGAAAAACCAAAATGACCCTCATAGATAAATGTTTTGTAGGGGGGAAATAGAGCTACAAAAACAACTGCACCAACAGAGAGTAACCCCAAGCCATACATTGTGGAGCAACAAAAAAGTGTGCTCGAACTGAATATAAACACTCCAAAGATAGACAAGCATCGAACCACATTTGAATCTCAAGAAATAATATGCAGATTCAAATGCTTTTGGCCCAAAGAAATGGAGCTTTTCCATTGGATCTTCACCAACTGGACCATGGACTGTGAAATCAATCTATGTTCAAAGGGTTTCTTCATAGTCAAGTTCCCATCATCAGAAGTTAGAGATAACATACTGAGGGAAGGACCGTGGTTCTTGGGATCCACCAGACTCTTCGTCACACCATGGTTTCCAGATTTTGATGCAAACACTATGGAGGTTACCAGGATGCTGGTTTTGGTTCGTCTATACAACCTCTCGCTTCATTTTTTGAATGAAAGCATTCTAGAAGGCATTAGGAACATCCTTGGGAGATATATAAAAACAAATACCCAACATTTGGAGGAACACGTCTACACTTTCGCACGAATTTGTGTGGAAGTGAACCTTAGCAAAGGCCTACCAGAGAGCATTCAGCTGATTCATAAACAAAAAATATGGATGCAACATTTAGATTATGAAAATACAACATTCAGATGTAGAATATGCAGAAACATGGGACACTTACAAAACACATGCCCAGAAGAAAAACAAGATAACATAAAAAAAAAAAAAAAACAGGGAAAACAACCAAAGGATGGCAATTCCCTTCAGAGGATCCAAAGCAGGAGACAAAAAAAGAAGAGGAATACCCCATCCCAAACGAGAGTAAACAGACAACAACCTATTCGGGTACACAAGAACATGAAATGAAAGATCCTTTTGAAATCAACACTATGGCTCGGCCGGAAATGGATCATGGGGAACCAGACAACAGGGGAAATAAAAGACAACACACTTCAGATACTTTGGACTCAGATAAGGACAATGGAGCACTCACAAAAGAAAACCAACTCGCGCTTATCTCAGCCACTCCAACACAAGGTGCTTGGTGAAAGGTTGAAAAGAAGAAAGGGAGGAAATCTTAATTTTCTCCACTTGTTATATTTTACTTGCAGCATACTAGCTTGTATTAATTGAAAATTACCAGCACATGTAAAATGTATTTTTGTTTTCATTAATAAAATTACGAATTTTTTCCTCGGAAAAAAAAATCCATAGATTTAGCCAAGAGTAATCTTAATAGATTCCTATAATAACTATCGATCATGGAAAAAGAGCTAAAGGGAAAGTTGGTTTTAGGAGACATCACTCAACTATTGACCATCTTGTTACTCTTAGGATCGTTGTCGAGGAATATCGCTACAATAAAAATAATCTTTTAAGTTGTTTTTTTTACTTTAGAAAAAAATTCAACAAAATTCCTCGAGATAAGGTATTGCAAAGAATTGCAGAGATAATGGTTCCTCTTGAGTCAAGGGTTACTATGACTAGGATATATGAGAATTTTATTGCCAAGCTTAAGCCACTGAGGGTTGCAATGAAGAAATTAAATGCAATATCAGAGTTAAGCAAGGATGTCCCATATCCCCTACTCTTTTTGGCATTTACATTGATAAGCTAGAAGAGTTCTTGGACACTGCAAGCTGTGATGGCCCCAAGCTTGTTGGCATGGTCATTACTCTTCTCCTTTATGCTGGCAATATCATTCTTCTAGCTAGAAGCCAGGACGATCTCAACTAGCAGCGTAAATTCCTCCATGATTGTTTCTCTAAGATGGGTATGACTGTCAATGCTTTCAAGACTAAAAGAGAAGAGCATTAAACGAAAATAGAGAGCTTAAAGGAATGTGGAGGTACAAAATAGAGAGCATGAAGGAGATGTATAGGTACAAAACAGAGAGCTTGAAAGATATGTGGATGTACCTGGAAATGGTTAGGAAATAAGAGATGTGGAGGAACTTGTCAATGAGAATATTGACCACACAAATGAAGTCACCATTTTAATATTTTAAATTTTTTCAATGTACATGTCAAGTTAAAATTAATAATTTATATTATTTTTTATGTAGGGTCAACATATTACCTACAACAAGATCATACCACACTTAGAAAAACATGGACATTAATCAGAAGTTGCAAGAAATTGTCTTTGATGATAATTTTTTAGATAGTATAGAATCAACTAAAATTGAAGAAATGAGGCCACTAATTCATGAATGAACTCTTTAAGATAGAGTAAATTGGATGATAAAAAATATTTTTCAAGGTATATCTATCACAACACAAGCTTAATTCTTAAATATATTTTTAAAGCAAAAATATCTAAGAAATGTAGTTCAATTATTTGGCATTAGAAATTCCAAAGAGGTGAAGGTAAATGAGTTGGTATTAAGAAATATGATATCAACCCCTGGAAAATTTGCAAAATATCAATCTCAATATGGCATAAGTGCTATTACGGCATTATTGAGAGGTGTTGTTGGAAAAGGAACTACATCGAATCGGTTGATTGCAATGAAAACAAGAATGTACAAAAAAATAAGCAAACGTTTATGGAGGCATTAAAAAATTAGGATTCAATAACATGAGAATGATGAACTTAACCGTGTTGGAACCTTATGACAGTGAGGACAATATAAGCAATCCATTCATACAACTACCACATACTATCAATAGGAAAAAGGGTTTTCCTGTGAAGCAATCTATGCATCTTCGTCCTGCAGATCGAATCTTAGCACTAAGGAGTCATCCTAAGATAAAAGGTCATCATAGTAACTTTGATGTTCAAAAACCATCAATCACTTAATTATGTTTCTCTAATCTCAATACTAAGGAGTCATCCTAAGACAAAAGGTCATCATAGTAACTTTGATGTTCAAAAACCATCAATCACTTAATTATATTTGTCTAAATATCAGCAATTGGACAACACTCACCATATGGTAATGAAATTTTTTTTTTTTTTTTTAATTTCAGAATAAAAATTTGAGTAAGTTTGACATCATATAATATGAAATTTTTTTTTATTATAAAGTTAAAAACATTATGCTAGATTTTTTATCTGATGTAGTTGTTAAAGTTGTATATAGTTTTTTTTTTTTTTGAACTGAGGAAATTTGATATTCATTAAAAAACAAAAAAAATCTAAAAGAGTATGCATGTAAGTATTGAGATCTTGTATGTATGTAGTTACAAATTGTTATGTAGTTACAAACTATTACAATTAAGTAATTAAAGGTAAATTTAGTGTTATTTAAGAAATGAGAATTATGAACATTCATCATTATTACTCAAGATAAATCATATCATGTGAAATAATTTGGAAATTTTAAAAAAAATCACATATTTTAAAATTTTCATTATTAATTTATTTTTTATATATTAAGAAATACTACTCATGAATAATAAAATGGTTGTAACATAAATAATCTATAACAAAAAAAACCATATATTTTCGCAATAATAAAATAGTTGTAACAAAAATAAATATAGAACAAGAAAAAGTACGTATATTTAGATGTATGAAAATTTAGATACATTTTATTAAGTACAATTTTAAAATAATAATGCTTATAAACAATTAAAAATAATTTTATTAAATAGTTAGTTTAGTTCTATATTATTTATGAAAGGGATCAATTCTATTTTCACTCTAAAAGAGGTTTTCATATCAAAACATTTGATCCCTCTTGGCTATTGGTAGATCCAGAGTTAAGATTGATCGAAGCCATCTTAATTTCCCCCTTTAAATAAACTATATTCCACATGAATACCATGGGTCAATACCATGGGTTGTTTTTATAATTTATTATTGTTTTATTTTATTATTTTTATTTTTTATTGTATTTTGACCTAGTTAAAATGTTCATTACATTATGTCAATCTTTTTATTTAATTTACTTTTATTTTTATTTTTGTGTAATTTGACATAGTCAAAATGTTAAACATGACATTACAATATTTATATCATACTTTGCTCGAGAGCATCATGACAGAAAAATGTAATATTTAAATATATAAATAGCTATTTTCCTTTTTTTTTATTGTTTTTTATCCATGTAATATAAATTAATTGGTTTGTGTGGAGTTTAATTTTATGATATAACATTATACAAAACATATATAAAACTATTTACTTGTGTCGATCTAATGGCCTAAGACATTTTAATCATCTAATATTTGACCCAATAACTCAAACATAGACACAATGGTAACTAGAAAAGTTATTTAAAAAAAAACACCGTACAGTTTAATTATTTTATTTAAAAATTAATTTATGAATTTAATTCAAAATAATCATCCATATATTAATATATTATAATGATATTTTTTTCCAAACTGAAGAGTAATTTTGTAATTTTCTTACGAGTAATTATTATTAGAATATGCTTGCTTTGGTATCTCCCTAGGTTAAATCCTTCACCCTTTATACAATAATAAATTAATATTTATATCATTTAAAAGCATTGAAAACTAACATTTTATTTATATCATTTAAAAATATTTAAAAACAATGTGATATGTGAACAATTTTTTCTACGATAGGCATTCCACTCGTAATCCAAAATCATAAACAACATTTTTTCTCGTTTAAGATTTACGGTGGACACTCCACCCATAATCCAATATCATAAACAAAACAAAAATGAATAGTATAATATGAATGGAATTACGTCATGAATGATATGTATCAACGATTATCGGATTTTGTGATGATCGATATCGAGACTAATTCGATAGTGGCAATATAGTATGGTTTTGCTTTAATGTGTTTTATTTTTTATATATATTTTTAAATGGTATAAAATTGAGTTATTTAATGTGGTATTTTTTCATGATTAAGGCATTTTTTGATATGAAGTTAATGTTCAATTTTGTTAAGGCATTTTAATGTGAAGTTATCATTTAATTTTGTTAAGGCACTTCTTGATGTGAAGTTACCATTTAACTCTCTTACAACACTGTTTAATGTGAAGTCATCATTTAATTTTGTTAAGGCACCTCTTGATGTGAAGTCACCATTTAACTCTTTTAAGGCATTTCTTGATGTGGTTTCTTGATGTGAAGTTACCATTTAACTCTTTTAAAGCACTTCTTAATGTGAAGTCATCATTTAATTTTGTTAAGGCACTTCTTGATGTGAAGTCACCATTTAACTCTTTTAAGGCACTTCTTGATGTGAAGTCACCATTTAACTCTTTTAAGGCACTTCTTAATGTGAAGTCATCATTTAATTTTGTTAAGACATTTTTTGATGTGAAGTCACTATTCAATTTCCCACTCTAATCATAATTATATATTAGATATGATATATGTCAAACTTACCAAAACAAAATTTGTAATGTTTTTAATATTTTAAAATTTAAAAAATTTATAAATATAATTTAATTAATGATTATTTTATTATGAAGTAATATATAAAGTATAACATTCAAAGTTCAAATCTCTAAAAATAATTATGAAATAATAAATAAAACGTGAGATTTTAAATTCAAAATCCAATAAATTAAAAAAAATAATATATATATATATATATATATTTTAAAAAAATCTATAAGATCACAATTCAATTTTAGAAAGAATTCAAATTTGAGCTCGACGTGACATGACATGGAATCTACGCACAAGTCGCGGGTAACTATCCACCCGTGTTATAATTTAATTTATTATATTTGCCATTGTTATGATGTAGCGAAATTATAATAAAGGTTCTTGTTTATCACGATTGGAGTTCAAGTCAACCCCAAATGTGTGACTCTTTATGTCACAATCCGCACACTACCCACCGTTGTCATATTATAATTCGTCATATTTACCGTTTTTAAGATGTAACGAATTTGTAATAAGGATTTTTGTAAGCACGGTTAGAGTTCAAGTCAAGCCCAAATATCTGACTTTGTATGCGACGTTCATATTCAAGAAGCACACTATAAAACAAGCTTAGGATTTTAAATTTAGTTTACTGGAATGATGCAAATTTGGTGATTTTATTTAATAGTTGAATAATTTTTTATTATTATTTAATTGCATTTTTAAAGTCAATTTTGTTCAAAATTTAGTATAGTTTAAAAAAATTATAAGTTTAAGTTTATATAATTTGCAAAGATCTAATGCTTGGGGTTTGGGTTTTTTAGGAGCGGAAATTCCAATGATGGGTGGCATGCCTTATAACTTCTCACGTTTGACGAGATGTGTTTATCCAAAGTTTGTGTCTCGACAGTGTGGTCAAATTCCACAAAGTGAAATCATGTGGTAGCAAAATAATTAGCTAAGCTATTAATTAAATCATGGGGTTTTATAGACTCTTAAATTAAGAATTCTGGCCACATTTTTTAATTTTATTTATGTATTAAGAAATATATTCTAAATGACAAGAAATCACAATTTCACTAAAAATTATATTGCTAAAAATCGTTTCATATATTAATTAAACTATGTTTCTTTTATAAGTCTAATTAAAATTTATGTACATTAGTGTGCTTTTTTTTTTTAGTAAACGCAAGTTTATGTGCAATTTCCGTGAAAGCGGATACTTATCTAATGTAGGGTTTCCAAGGCCACAAATTTTCCTAGAAAGAGAAAAACTAGGTTAGAATTTCGGAATTTTTTTTCTCAAAAAATCTGACCAAAGTAGTGTTTGAATTTTTTTTTTTATTCAACACGATAAAAAACACTCTGGGCACCCAAAACACTGAATTTTGATAGGTGTGACCCAAATTTCCTAAAATTTCTACTCAATTTTGACAAAAAGCTTGCAGGAATTTCCATTTTTTTCCACAATTTCGACTATTTTCCGAACAAAAAACCTCATTAAACTACTATATTTCAAAATGGCACTTTAAGAAGAATGTCCTTTAGCTAGTTTTAATTAGAAGGATTAGTGCTTCAAATTTAACAAGATTCAAAATTTTAGGTTTTTTGGAAAAAAAAAATATTAGTTTTAGAATTGGAATATACTTAAGCATATTTATATTATCTCCTTTTTTGTTTAATATTATGTAAATTATATATATATATATATATATATATATATATATATATATATATATATATATATATATATATATATATATATATATATTCTTGTTTTACTTAAGATTATGAAAATTCGCAAAGGAATGGTGAAGAAAAAGCCCTAGATAAATGATTTTATCAGTAGAATAGGGATGGATAAGTGTTAAAAACTGGAAAGTTGAAATTGGAATAAAACTTACAAATTGAAACTAGGAGCTTACAAGTGAGCAAGCTAAATCTGGAGACTACCCAAGCAGTGTCACACTCTTATTAATCATAAAATCATAGATATATAAGTAAACCAACAACTCACAAGTGAGCAAGCCACACCTAGAGACTTCCCAAGCAATATCACACTCTCATTAATCATAAAATCAGAGATATATAAGTTTACATACAATTTAGGGAGATCAAAATTGTCTCTTGGAAAATAGGAACTAACTCTAATCCAGGACACACACAACCGTGAAACAAAATTTCTCCATTATTTGGAACTCTCCTCCTTAATGGAGAAAGGATTCACTTGCACACTTGACATCTCCCTAAGCAATTCAAATTTAATCTTCCCAAGAGGGGCTTGGTGAAGATATCAGCTGCATTTTCACAGGTGTTACAATATTCAATAAAAATATCTTTGGATTGAACATTTTCTCTAACAAAATGAAATTGAGTATCAATATGTTTTGTGTTTTTATGAAAAACAAGATTATTTTCCATCTTGATTGAACTTTGGTTGTCACATTTAATTACTGTAGCATCCTTTTGTTCTTCTCCTGCATCATGAAGAAATATTCTTTTTATAACAATCTCTAGCAATATGACCAATTTTTCCGCAATAAAAAACTTAATTCCTTAATCATTTATAGTGGATGACATACCTTGAAATGGATTTTTATGAGTTGGACCACTGCTTTTCTGTCCTCCTCCTAGTTTCCCTTTGAAGAAATTTTTCTTGGCCACCAATGCCAGATCTGTATTTTGAGGCTTCAGGTTCATACGCCTCTCTTCTTCCTACATCGAAATCCCTGTCAACTCTTCAAAGGTGGGAGCTTTCTCCCTCATCGCAAGCCATGTAATGAACATATGATAATCCTTTGTCATATCATTTAAGGTGATTGTGACGAGATCAATGTTGGACATTTTCTCCCCTATGTCGCCTAATTTGTCTTTCAATTCTTTGATCTATGAGATGAATGCAGCAAGAAATTTGTTCTCCTCTATTCTAATGGAGAGAATCTTACTCTTCATAAATAACAATCAATTTCTATTCTTTTTTCATACAACTCCTTGAGTGTCACCCAAATATCATTAGCCATTTTACATTCTCGGATGTGGGGGATTATGTTGTCTTTTATGGATATCTTCAACAACACCTTCGCTTTATTTTCCCCCATTTCCCAAGCTTGAACTGATGCAGCTATTACACCTCCAGCTATAGTCGTCTTTTCTTTGTCCTCATTTGCAATTACCCACACACTAGAACCCTTGAGCAATGTCTGCAACTTGAACTTCCAGTTGGCGTAATTTGACCCATCGAGCTTATTGCTCTCATTAATGTCTTTGAAATGTGATTATTCATTGTGACAAGATCGATCTATGGATCCACCTCAAGATCCTCCAACAATTGATCTACAACTCCAACACCAGATCCAGATTATATGGATGCAATTCTAGTCAACATCCTTCAAAAAAAAGGGCACAAAACCACCAACAGATATACTTGTGATCTAAGGCATTTTTAAAAAACCAACAATGGTACACCAGCGCAGGTATCCCCTGCCGGATTCATGCTTATGGGTCGCGCTAGTGGAAGACTGTGTAAGTTTTTAATGGACAATGCGGGATTTGGCTCAAAAATCTATGCTGGTCAATTTACCGATCCACAGGGTTTGGTTGAAAAACCGCGCTTAACCTTAAAAAGAGCATGATTTTGCTTGTGGACTTCTCACACTGTATAGGCTTGATAAGCACGTTTTTCCTCTGTCAGGGTTGCGTTGGTCCAACTCTTCACCCTACACCAACACTCTATCAAGACAAAAAATGAACCAACCACCAACGCTCTCAAATTCTCCAATTTCGGCCACAAGGGATCTCAACCACCAAGTCTCAATTCAACCACCAATGCTCACTACAGACCTAACTCACCCACCAAGGCTCACCAATGCTCTGATACCATGTTAAAAAATGGAAAGATGAAATTGGAATGAAACTTATAAACTAAAAGCAGTAATCCACAAGAGAAAAAACTACACGTGGAAACTGGCAAGCAATACTACACTCTAAAACTACACGTGGAAACTGTCAAACAATATTGCACTCTAATTAATCATAAAATTAGAGATATATAAATTTACATTCAATTTAAAACTATCTAATCTAAAACACAAAACCTTATTTTCAACTGTAACAATTTGCTTTCTTTTAAGTTTTCCAACATTTATCTTTTTAAAAAACAATATATATCTTTCCCGAAAAAAAAATCAATCGTAATTATAAAACAAAATTTAAAAATACAAATCTTTGATCATTAAAACTATATATCAATAATTACTTAAACAGAAATTATTAATATATATATATAAGGGCAAAGCAAACAACTTTGGACATTTATTTCAACATTATCAACAGTCAGTGGGCCTCTGGTTCTAAACGTGGAAACCCAAACAATTTTGAACATGCCTTTTACAATATCAATAATTACTTAAACATAAATTATTAATATATATGTAAGGATAAAAAACCACTCATTGCCTCCTCTGCTTCTAGACGTGCAAATCACTGGTTGAAAATTATAACAAATAAGTTAAATTACCGGTTCAAAATTTTCTTACCGGTGACTTTTGAT